>JAHHUM010000399.1:0-286331 GCA_036173005.1 Crenichthys baileyi | reverse complement strand
AATTCATTGGGTGGGCCCAAAACCCCAATGAAAAATGAGGTCGGTAGATGGCAGCTTAATTAGCACATTATGGACTGAAGCTTGGATGCTGAAAACAAACGCAGCACTTAATTAAGAATTACATCTAATCATGATTTGATTTATGATGCAGATTTCTCTTGCCTGCAAATCACTGCTGATATTTGACCAATGACAAAAATCTAAAGACAGTCACACTTAAGTAAAAAGTTACAGTACTTTAAAAGACACATTCATTGCATGTTTCAAAGACCCCAATGTTAAAAATATGACTATGATATAATATCACATTTAATATAATAAATTGTGGGTTAACAAAAGCCTGTTATGGTTGTTGGAGCCTGGAGCCTCTCCCAGCTGACATTGTTAACAGAACCCTGGCAGCCTGCAGGTCTGAACCCAGAGCCATCTTGCATTGCCAAGTGGAACTGCCTGACCAACGTGGTGGTCACATTATATTAACAGTGTTCATCTGAAAGTGAAACATGCTACAAGGCCCAGCCAGCTGTTCAGGAGATAGTGGGCAAGCCCTAATGAGAGGACCAGGGGTAACCAGGAAAGCTTCCTCTGCGATTAGAATCCCAGCAACAGACACCTGGTCTTTGTTACACTTTAAACCCATTTAGACTACTTCAGTTAAATTTTTTACATTAGATAGACATTAGATTACTCAATTCAGTTGAACTTTTTGTAATGCATCTTAAAATGTGTGATTTATATGAAACTTTATATATTCACAACAGCTTTTCCTGCTCCATTATAACAATGTTTATTTTTGGTATTGTATACTGATATGAATGGTTTTTGTTATGTAGTTTTGGTGATAATAAGGATGGTCTCTATGATGTATGGAGGACGGTGGATGGCTTGTTGGGTAGAGTACCAATTTGGCCTGCATTGTGTTGTGTTTGAAGATCGAGGCTTGGCAGCAGAGCCCCATGTCCTGGACACGATTAGAGCTGACCTGCAGGAGACTCTACATCGCCTCTATCCTGCTAGTGTTCATTCTATGAAACAGGATGGATTGTTGACAGCTTCAAGTATGCATGCGTCTCCATTGCCTCCCTTGTCAATCCAATTGGATGGACTACCAGACTGGCAGCAAACACCCTTTCATTTAGGCTACAAAGCAGTGTGTCTGCTCTGAGATATGTTGTTGCGATGGTGAATATTGGAGTTAAAACCTTATTAGTAATGGAAGTGGTGGGGACTACCAGCACCCATCAGTACAACGGTTCGTTACAATGGAGACTGAACAGAAACTAGTGGACCGAATTTGCTGATAAAAAGTTATACAATCTTGATAGGCAGCTCCTCTTTCTGCTTCAGCTTCAAGCAGTTTTATTGTATGTTTTTGATGTCATGAACGACGATAAGTTTCTTGCTATCACTTGTAAATTACAAATTCAATGCAGGCCTGGTATAAGCCTGCGTTGAATCTGGTGTTGTAAAACAGTGTTGTTGTATAACAACGCTGTGTATACCGTCGTTGTTGGATCAGTAAAGTCATGAGCGTGTAGTCATTTCTGAACTTTCCCTAGCTTTTTATGACCAGATGTCACCTCACTTACTGTCACAATGTGAGATGCAGGTCACGTGTATGTAAGCAGGAGCTGTGCCCTCATATGCCTCTAACCTGCCCCACAGTCCGCAAAAGCAGCCTGAGGACAATAGGAAGTGATGAGCATCTCAGAGCAATGCTGCTCAGCTGTCAGTTTTTGTTGTATGGTACTGTGTGTGTGCGTGTGTGTGTGAGCATGTACTTTTGTGTGTCTGGTTGTGTCTCATTGACTTGCATTTGTTGCCACAAGAGCTGATATGGCCTGTCATGTTTGCCTACCGAGGTCTGCTCATCACATTCTCCACTTTTGTCTGCCGATATGTGTGTTTGTGTGGGTGTCTTCTGAACAATCAGCTCAATAGTTTGTCCTTATATCTTATGTATTTTTAAAGGAAGTCAGAGATATGTTTTCCAGACAATTAATGGTTTTAAGTGCAAAGTTTTAATAAATGTCCTTTCCTGATGGAGGAAGATCCCCTGAATGTGGAGCCCTGTTGCACTCTATATGGTCACGGTAGTGACGGCTGCAAGCTCAAGATTTTCTTTTAAATAGGCATTTAGTTATAGAATATTTCCATTTGGATAAGTTCAACATGAAATGTTTCCAGTTGGGATTTTGTTTTTCTCCACTGAGACTGGACATTCTGTAACCTAGCTGAGCAGCAAGGAAAGTACTAGTCTGTCATCTCTACACCAAGCACTCCTACCAGCTCTCTGTACTCTTATTATCCCTGCCTCATCAGGGAAGTAGCCCGTCCTACACCAGAATGTTACAGCTTCACAAAAACCTAGGCTATTTTTCAATGCCACTTGCAAGCTCAGACAAATGTCCTTCCTGCAGATGCATTTGCTCATCTAAGGCTATGTTCACACTGCAGGTCTTAAGCCCCCTTTGGGTTTTTTTATTTAGTTGCATTTTTTTTTTAAAACTACAAATTTAAATGCCCCCTTTTTAATCAGATTTCATGGTGAGGGGCTCAAACCCCCAAAGCGACCCACATGCGCGAAGGGAATGTGAAGTCAAAAGCGAACACGTTTTAGGGAAAAGGGACAATGAATGGTGCGTTTTGTTATTTTAAGTTGTCCCAATGGAGCCAACAGTATCACGACCACATAACAAGACAAAGAAAGGCAAGAAATTAGGGGGGCACCACTATTAACAATGGCATTTTGTGGAGCAGTGACTGCTACTTGTGTAGAGATGTCTGAAACATGACTGTTCTGACTGCAAAAGGCTTTAAAAACTATCAAATAAATAGGGGGTTTATGCACATATGAAAGGGCCCCCCCAAAAATTTTTTTTTTGGGGGGGTGGGGGGGGGGGGGGGGGGGGAGATGGGAAATTGGGGCCCCGTTCTGAGGAAAAGTTAAAATGAACCCCTCCCCAAACCTCTGAAAAAGGGTTTTTTTTTTTCATTTTCAGGTTCTGTAAGATATTAGTGCTCCCTTGGGGCCTTTTACTATATTTCCCTATAATTTTTGGGTACAAAGTTTGGGCCCCTTTTTGTTGTGATTAGAGGGACTGCTTTCAAAGTGCTCATCTTTTTTATCCAAATTTAAATTTTAAGGGTTTCCCCCAAAAGGGTTTTTGACTCGACCATTTCCCCTTTTTTCATGTTTCCCCTGGGGAATTATGGGAAACCAGGGGTTTAAACAGTTTCACTATTTTTGTTATAAATATCTCCCTCTATTTTATTTCCAAGTCTGAGAAAACAATTACTAATAACACTTGGATGTCATGCAATTGTACATCTTAGCCCAACTAAACCCGAGTTAGCTATGTTTGGCCCTAAAAAAACTCAGGGGTTTAACCCTTTTTAAAAACTTTTTTTCTTGCTTTGGTTTGGTATTATTTTGGGGCCCCAAAAAGGGCCAAAACCCCCAAAAACTTTTCACTGTTGGAGCATCTCCAACCAGTTTTTACCCAAAGTAATGATCCCTTACCTATTTTCAAAAACAAATTTAAAATTATAAAAACAATCATAATTCTTGCCTACTTCTGCATCTGCTTTTGTCTGTGTATATTTTTCTCAGAGCCTCACTTTACATATTTTCCCAAACTTGAAAAATTAGGTTTTGGGTCAGCTGCCTCTCAACGAAACTGATCAAATTTTTTTCCCAGGGGGAAGACAGGGCAAAGGAAAACCCCTCGCCCAGCGGGCCCAACATTTTTCCTGGATAAAACAAGGGGTTCCTGGAAAACAGTGAAGATTGTGTGCTTGACTACAATGTGGGTTTTTTTGGACCCCGGCGGTTACCTGACTTATCGAGTGAGTAGCAATTTGGGGGCACCCTTTTCAAAGCCCCCCAAAACCCTGTTGCGATGCTAAATTAATCTGCAGAGCAAATTAATGCTCAGATTTAAATTTGGTTAAGGGGCTAACCCGAAAGGGCTGGATAGGGTTTTCTTGAAAAAAAAATCGTAGCCCGGGAAGGGGTTTTAGACTCAAAGGTAAAAAGGTTTAAAACATGGAGAAGGTTGTTCGCTCCAGCTGCGGGAAAGTCCAAAAAAAATTTTGGATGTTTGGTTTTACATTGAGCGAAAAACAGTAAAAACTTTTTAAAGGGGTTTGGAAAATCACAAAAACCCCTTGAACCGAAAAATTATTTTTTTTTCAAAATCGGGGTGCCCCAACTGGCCTTCCCAATTTCTGCTAAGTTGCTATCAAAAAAAAATTATCCCCTGGATGTTATGTAACAGGGGCCCCCTTTTCCCACCCCCCCCAAAAAACACTGTGACCCAGAAAAGACTTTGTGGCCGTTAAAGAAAAAGGTCCACTCTCTCCCAAGGACAATGGCGTTCTATCATGTTGACGTGTAATTCTTGCACACACTCACAGTTTTTATATTAGACCCCCAGGATTTTCCCCCACACTCTTTGCAAAAAACTTTTTCTTCTTGTGTGTTTCTTAAGCCCTGCACCCAATTGGGATTTTATTTCCCTTTTTTAATTTGATTTTTAGTTTTACCAAAAGGGTTTTCCAGGGGAAAAACCAAAAATTTTTAGAATAAACATTTTTTGGGCTATAGTTTTTCCCTTTCACCAATGACTCACTTTCCTTTGTTAGATTACAAAAAGGGACGGTTATTTCTCCGTTTTTTAAATTGGTAGCAGTTAAAAAGCAATTTTATTTTTTAGCACCTGAAAAAGCATTAAAACAAATTTTTTTACCAGTGATCAGCTTCCCCCAGTTGAATTCCAAAGGGGGGAAAAAAAATGAGACTTCAATTTTTATCATCTTTTTTTTAGCATGAGGGTGCCCTTTTTTAAATTAAAAGGGTTTGGGGCCAATTTCTACCCGTAAACCCGGAAGGGGTTAATTTAATTTTTATTACTCCCAAGGGTTATTAATGTCATTTTATTTTTTTCTGTGTTTTTGGGATTTTCTGTATCATTGTAAAGTTTTCCCTTTTGTACGCACTTTGGGGTGCCTTTTTGCTGAAAAGCGTATATAAATTTAAAATTGGGTTTGAACTTGACTAGAATAAAAAATTTTAAAACCAAAAGCATGCACTATTTTATAAATGGATACATTAATAACCAAAAATAAGGATGCCCTTTCTGGAAATTTTAGAAAAATATCAAAAAAAAAAGTTATGAGCTGAGTGGGAGTGACACAACAATTTGGATAGACTTAGAAAAATGGAGCAGAATTAATAACGGTGAAGCCTTCTTTTTGGTCCTTGGATGTGTCTCGATAGCGGGTGTCAGCAGTTATACGAGGTAAGGCACCTAGCAGCTGGCCCCTAAGCCACTAACAACTGATAGCCGGCTAAAACTTGGGAAAAAAAAGGGCATAAAAATCTGAAGGGAAGGGGAAGTTTTTTTTTATATAGCAAAATTTCAACAGGAAGACAATTTTAAAAATGCCCGTTTCATGAAAAAAAGAAAAAGAAACATAATAGGAAAAGTACAAATAAGTGGCACAAAGGTAATTTTAAATAATTAAAGAGAATAAAAAATCAATAAAAAGATGATAAAAAATAATAAAATAAAATAAAAAATTTATGATAAAATGATCAATAAGAAAATAAAAGGAAAGTTGGACAACTAATAATATTTGGATAGCACAGTCAAAGCCCGCTCTAAACAAATATGTTTTTAATATTGATTTAAAGAGACTTAGGGTTTCAGCACTTTTCCAGTTTTCTGGGAGTTTATTCCAGATTAGTAGAACATAAGAACTAAAAGCTACTTCTCAATGTTTGGTTCTGGTCCTGGTTTGCAGAGCAGATTTGAGCCAGAAGACCTGAGAGCTCTGAGTGGTTGATCCACTGACAAGTATTGTATTTTGGTGCCATGCCATTCAGTGATTTATAGACTAACAGAAGTATTTTAAAGTCTATTTTTTGAGATACAGGGAGCCAGTGTAAAGAATTTGGAACTGGGGTGATGTGCTCCACTTCCTTAGTTCTAGTGAGGATGCAGGCAGCAGAGTTCTGGATCAACTGCAGCTGTCTGATCGACTTTTTAGGCAGACCTGTGAAGACACCGTTGCAGTAATCAATTCTACTAAAGATGAACGCATGAATTAGTTTTTCAAGGTCCTGCTGAGACATTAGTCCTTTAATCCTAGAGATGTTTTTTAGGTGATAGAAGGCTGTCTTTATGTGCCTCTGAAGGTTCAGGTCTGACTCCATCATTACACCCAGATTTCGAGCCTGATTTGTGGTTTCTAGCTGTATTATCTGAAGATGTGTGCTAACTTTTAAACACTCTTCCTTTGGTCCAAAGATTATTACTTCAGTTTTATTTTGATTCAGATGAAGAAAATTTTGGCACATCCATCCATTGATTTCTTCTAAGCATTCACCAAGCACTTGAATGGGTTCATAGTCACCTGGTGACATCGTAATAAAAAGCTGTGTGTTGTCTGCATAGTTATAATAACTTATGTTATGGACGTTATGGATTTTGGTCTACTAAATAACATTGAAGCCCATAGTCACATAAATTGGACAGTTTATAAGAATGTAGAATTGTTGTTTTAAGTGTTCCATTACTGCTGCTTTAGATATATGATAGAAATGGTTGAAAGGCTTGTAAGGCTGAAGGTAACAGAGAGCAAACAATCAGCTGCTGGCTGTTAGTAAGACAAGGAAAGAAGAGGAGATTAGAATTGGGTCAGGTATACTCAGTGAAACCTAAAGTGGTTTCAATAGGAACTGGAACAGGTTGTGACTCCCAGACAGTGAGGATAGTTACAGCAGATAGCTACACCTTCAGGGGTGTTGAAGCCTGCAGTTCCAGGAGCAGTAACCTATCTATCTACTGTAGAATCTTTACTGTGGCCCACAAGTAACTGTCTTGAAGCTCACAATAAACCCACACACAAAGAGGTCTTGTCTAAAACTTAATATCTGAGTCTGGGTTATTAACAAGTGACTTGATTTCTCCTTAGAGGATGCTGTCCAGTTATGTTTGACAGCCAGGTTTGTGGAACATGGTGGAGCTGACCCAGTGGGCCAGCTTTCCTCAGTCCAAATGGTCCACTCAGTCTGAGACATCTACACTTATTTGAACCCTTGTGTCCATTTCATTTACATCACAATTATGCTCTTCTGTGTTTTGGTCTATCAAGTAAATCTCATAAAAATGCAATCATGTTTGTGCTTGTAATGTGACAAAATGTGAAAACATTCAAGAATGTATCAATACTTTTTCAAGGCAATGCAACTGTTGTACACAGAATGGCTAATTTAATTTGCCTATACCTGCTAAGTGTCTAAAAGACAGCATGTAAACCAACCAGAATAATAAACTAAAAACTTGTAATTGAGGCCATTTTACACATTTCTCAATATGGAGGATATCTAATTGGCAAAACACCCATGTTAGTCATACAATTGCTCAGACTATAAAGCATTGAATTTTCTTTTGCTGGCTTCAAAAGTTTATTGAAATTTTATATCGACTTCAGCTCTTATTGTTACCGACATGGAGTAATAAATAGAAACCATATCCCTGTGCACACATCATCCAAACCACGAAACATAGCTCACTGTCTGTTTCAGTACAACAAGGATAAAACTCATAGCCCTGTGGTCACTCAGACAGGCAGGATACAGAGGGGAGCTCATCCTCGGCTTGATCAGGTTAGTGCCACAAAACAGCTGCCATCAGTCTTAATATAACCCTAGAAAATAGGCTAGTTCAGTCCAGCCAAGACTTGAGAAACAGTTGTGTGTGTCTGTGTGTGAGAAAGAGCGATTTTGGCATTGGAAGCTAATAAAACCTGTTCCCCTCTGGAAGTTTGAGAGCTATTCCACAGAGCTTGTTTCGGCCATAGAGGAGCTGTGATGCAGTTGTTACATGTCAGCCAAATACCGGAGTACAGAAGAAAATAAACAGTCTCACAATAGAAGTTCTAGCTTGAGTTTCTTTTTTGGAATGAGTGTGACAAGCCTAACCAGCTCACACTCCCCGAGTCATGTACTTCCTAGAGCAGCAGTGTAGTGTTGGGGAGGGTGGGACTAATCCCTGAATTTTGTTAATTCTCCCTTTATTTTTTTTCCCTCTTTTGCACAGTAACCAAATGCAAAGTGTTTATCTAGCAAGTGTGTACTGCCCTCACTTACGTATTTCTAGTATTACATAAAGCACTGCACAAACAGTGGTACTGAAATATCAAGGGCCCTTTTAATTCCTTTTAATTTATTTGTATATAGCCATATTCAAGAAATAAAATAATATTGAAAGGTTGATTTATTTTAGTCAACTCACTAAGTGAAGCACATTATCAAATTTAAAAACACATACATCACCGGGCCCCTTTATTAGGGACACCTGCCCCAAATGCTGTTAACCCCCAGATTTTAATCAGCCAACGCATGGCACAACCAATGCATTTAGGTAGAGACATGGGGCAAAATGATCTGCTGCATTCAAACCGAGCATTTTAGAAGGGGGGAAAAAAGGGGTTTAAGTGCTTTGAACGTGGCCCCTGGTTTTTGGTTTCCAGACGGGGCTGGTCTGAGTATTTCAAAAATGTTGATCTACTGGGATTTTTCACGACTACCATCTCTAGGATTTACAGAGAATGGTCCGAAAAAGAGAAAATATCCAGTAAAGCGGCGGTTCTGTGGGGCGCAAATGCCCTTTTTGATGCCAGGGTCAGAGAGAATCGCCAGACTTTTTTCGAGCAGATAGAAAGGCAACAGTAACTCAAATAACAAACCAAGGAAATGTAGAAGAGCAATCTCTAAACCCGCAAAACACGTCGAACTTGAGGCGGATGGGCTACAGTAGCAGAAGACCACACCAGGTGCCTCTCCTGTCAGCTAAGAACGGGAAACTGAGGCTACAATTCACACAGGCTCACCAAATTGGAAAATTTAAAAATTTGGGTAAAACGTTGCCTGGTGTGATGAGTCTTGATTTCTGCTGCAACATTCGGATGGTAGGGTCAGAATTTGACGTCAACAACATGAAAGCATGGATCCATCCTGCCTTGTATCAAAGGTTCAGGCTGGTGGTGGTGGTGTAATGGTGTGGGGGACATTTTCTAGGCACACTTTGGGCCCCTTGGTACCAATTGAGCATCGTGTCAACGCCACAGCCTACCTGAGTATTGTTGCTGACCATGTCCATCCCTTTATGACCACAGTGTACCCATCTTCTGATGGTTACTCACAGCAGGATAACGCGTCATGTCATAAAGCACAAATCATCTCAGACTGGTTTCTTGAACATGACAATGAGTTCACTGTACTCAAATGGCCACCACAGTCACCAGATCTCAATCCAATAGAGCACCTTTGGGATGTGGAGGAACGGGAGATTCGCATCATGGATGAGCAGCCGACAAATCTGCAGCATCTGTGTGATGCTATCATGTCAATATGGACCAAACTCTCTGAGGAATGTTTCCAGTACCTTGTTGAATCTATGCCACGAAGGATTAAGGCAGTTCTGAAGGCAAAAGGGGATCCAACCCGGTACCAGCAAGGTGTACCTAATAAAGTGACTGGAGAGTGTAGACTAATGTTTTCAAGTCTTCATTTCTGATAACTATGAAGATTTTCTACTTATAGCTAATAAAAACACAACTAGGATTATAAAATTACATCAGCCCAGTAAAAGTAAAACATACAGAAATACAGACATTCCGAGATACATATTAATACCTGCTTAAAGGTTTATTTTAATCTGGCAAACAACATCATTGGAAGGCATATTCTTATTTTATTCTTATTAACTTATTGAATGCGACTATAATGATAGGAAAAAAATGTAAATAATGTATCTAATTAGTTCGATAATTTGTAATTATTTAATCATGACTGATGGCATTTTGTTTCATAAACCAATATTTGACACAATAAGCCAAGTTTTTTAGTTGCAATAAACTTTTGGTGAGTGAGAGAGTGATACTTTCTACCCAGAACACATTGAATGGTTGGATTAACACTGACAATAAGTCCTGTCTGTACTGTCCCCACAGATATGCAGATACCCCTCTGAAAGTGTTCAATAGGTTTATTATATGGTAATGTATTCTGTTACACATTTACATTTTCCTTCGCTTCAGTCACTTTGTTTTTTTATTGTGGCTGAGAGGATTGTGGAGTGTGCAGTGAGGTTGTGGGATAGCAAGTTTAAAGCCACCTGACCTTAGTTCTCTCTTCGTCCCTTCCAAATGAGCCTTACTTTGGACAAGTGGCAGTCTAAGCCCTCAGTGCCATTGATTGAGTTTGAGCCACTGACAGTGATAAAAGTACTCTGACCCTTAACAGCTTGAAGTGCAAACAAGTGTTGGGTCAGCCCATCCATTTATATTATTGATTGTGAGTCATTCATAGATGATTCAAATCTGTTGATCCAGTGTCTGCTTTGAAGTATTGAAAGCCATAATTACACGCAGAGCTCGTTGAGACCACATTGGTACAGTAGGGCATATTTTTCTGTGGCCTTCTAAACTACTACTCATTTTTCATTTGTATGTAATCTATTTGGTTTGGGTCAGTTTAACATGGTTAGATTAATTTTCCATTACAATCAAATACCATCTAAATAGGGGCAGGATCATTAATATCAAGGTGGACCCACGGTCCATAGTGATGTCATAGAGACAAAAAAACTAGACTGGTGCTCCATTTATGGCTGTTGTTAGAATCAGATTGAGAGAAGAGATCCAGAGAAGGTTCTGGGCAGTGACACCGAAGGACTGTGGAGAAGTACAAGAGAGGGAGAGGGAAGTCACGCGGTATTAAATGAAAGGAAACAAACTAGACGATGTGTGAGGATAAACTAATGTTGCCTAATGCTAGCTTTCTCTAATAGTGCTCATATACACAATATGCCCAGCAAATAATGATTTCACAGTTCAAGATATTAGTTACTGCAATATGCTGTGACCAGTAACACCGTGTTTTCAGTGCTACTCAGAGCGGTTGGAACCACAATCAAGCAGGTACTAAAAGTATTAACGGTTCCACATAACCATTACTAATGGAAAAGCCGACAAAGCAAGTCGACCCTTAACCAACCACACTAAGTAGGGACTTAACGGAAAAGGGGCAAATGTAATCCTCACAGATTTCTAAAAAAAAATTGTGTAACTCATCTGATGGCCAAATTCAGTTACTAGAAGAGATACAAAGATTTATGGATAAGGTCTCATAAAATAGTTACTCCATCTTGACTTAGTATCCTTCACTCAAAAATATTTTATAGGCTTTGTTTTTTGTAAATTAATACTTATATATTCCTGGAATACCTAATAAAATAGACTATGACAGGCTGCTTTGAGTGACCACACGACATGGTCCTTAATGTTACAGGAGGGTGCTTTTCCTTGGCTAAATTGTACTTCCTACTTAGAACAGATTATCAACTAGTTAAGTAGTTACTAATGTGTAGTGTGGTCAGTTGCGGGTGAGGTTTGCATGTTTATGTTTGATGGAGGCCCCCTCTGGACCCTGCCTCAGGCATTTTCTTAATAAGCTTGTGAACTTCAAAGCAGCCAGTTTGCTTCTGAAACATGTACTGTACACAATTTCTTCTTTTAAAATCAAAGCTTCAAACTGGAGGAAAAGATCCTCTTGTTTATTTCCATAAAGAAACAGCAGACGAGTTACCATGTAAAAGGATCAGAGCGCATGAAAATGGAGTCATGCTGTATACAGTGCTTTAACACTCCATCATTTGCATACTACATTGGTCTAATTTGTTGCGATTCGTTTTGGGGTTGGATCAAGTCTAAAAATGGCACGTGGGAGGGACACATCTCCCTTTTGTTAGGATAACAGGGTGTTTTGATACATTCTTTTTCAAACTATTTAAAGGATTTTTGGCAATACTTCCTGAGAAGGTTACAAGAAGGAAAAGCTAGCCTTTTTACATAGTAAAAGCTCAAACTAACAAGTTTTGTGCGTGATTGCCAGTCCCGGGATTTTGGAAGGCTTTGACCTGTCTAAATTAATTTTAGCCAAGTTCTGTTTAGTAACCTTCTAACCTTTCTGCAGTGAGTATGTAATAAATGTTCGTTGTAGAAGCAGAGGAGACATTGCACTGTGTGTGAGAGAACAGTTGCTCTAAAACAAGGTTTTACTGATTTGACCCAAAGATAAAATTATTCTGGGGCTGATATTAATGTCTTTAACGTCTGATATTGAACATAAACTTTAATCAAAGCTCCGCAACAACAGGTCCCCACAAGGATGGAAGTAAAGGACAAAGAGCACAAACACATCAAGGTAGAACTTGAGACCTGCAGCTACTCTAACTGGGCCTACGTTGAGGCATCCAGGGTTGCAGGAAAACACTCAACTCAGTACTGTGAAGGAGAAAAGAAGAGGCGGAAGAAAATGTTCATTCCATACGTGGTTGGAGTATCAGAGAAACAAAGAATGATATTTTTCAAGCATAATATTTAGGTGCATTTAAACCTAACAACACTCTGGGACAGAGACTGGCTCATCTTAAGGATAAAACATCAAAACATAAGCTCAACATTGTGGTGCATGCAGTCTACTGTATTGAGGAATCTTCAAATCGCTACATTGGAGAAACTAAACAGCCGCTACAGAAACAGATGGCCCAGCACAACAGAACATTATCATTGCTTCAAGAATTACCGGGTAACTTATATCGACAAGGGACATTTGAAGACAGCAATAATGTCAACATTTTGAACCATATATTATACCAAAACAACTCTGGTATCGTTAGGGACATGTTTGGATCATCAGGGAAAAACGATCCAAAGATTGTGCTGAATAGATCGTAGGGCCAATGATTCATATGTTCCACTCGCCCCATTAGTGACCTGAATGGCCCTATATGAGTGATTTGTTTGCCTTCAACCATATCAGAAGATGCGTCCTTTGCCACCCCTTTCCCCGTTTCACCCTTCAGTTTGCTTATCGCTGTGGAGTTGGAGTTGAAGATGCCATCAAACACCTGCTTCAACAAACCCACTGTCATCTGGAAAAAGCCAGCAGCACTGTGAGGATCATGTTCTTTGATTTATCCAGTGCATTTAAAAAAATTCAACCTGATTTGCTTTGTCAGAAATTCCAGAAGACTCAGGTGGAGTCAAACAGTCCACAGTTTGTGAGACTGAAGGAGACTGAGACTGTGTCTAACCAGGTAGTCAGCAGCACAGAAGCACCACAGGGGACTGTACTCTCACCATTCATTTTCACTCTGTACACCTCAGACTTCCAGTACAAGACAGACTCCTGTCATCTGCAGAAATACTCGGATGATTCTGCAGTTGTGGGGTGGATCAGAGATGGACAAGAAGATAAGCACAGGGAGCTGCTGGACCGCTTTGTGGCATGGTGTGGAAACAATCATCTTGTTGTTTGCAGCAAGATGCTCCATCTATCTTCTATAAGTCTGTTGTGGAGAGCATCAGAGCCAGGGACCTAAAAAAGCTCAACATGTGGATAATGAAGGCTGGCTCTGTTCTGGGGACTCCTCTGGAACCTCTGGAGATCATTGTGCAAAGAAGGATTCTTCATAAAATGAAGAACGTTATGGAGAACCCTTAGCATCCTCTTCATGAGACTGTTGTACAACAACAGAGTGTCTTCAGTCAGAGGCTTCTTCAGATGTGCTGTAAGACAGACCTCTACAGGAGATCCTTCCTGCCCACAGCCATCAGCATCTACAACGGCTCTTTGAAGAAACCTGCATAATATGAGCTACAACAAAATTTAATTTCCCTTTGGGATTAATAAAGTATTTTTGAATTTGAATTGAATTGAATTTGACTCTCCTGAATAAAACTTAAAGGCCTGTTGCTTCCAATCTTGTTCAGAACTGAAGAAGCCTTTTGGGTGAGAGGTGAAACGTTTTTCAGAAACCAAAAAAGTCGTCTAGTTGCCTTTTACTTAAGCACTTAGGTTCTTATATTGACCTGCTGTCAAATTGTTTTTATCTTGGCATGTTTGGAAAAACTTGAAATAAAGGGGATTTTGTGAAACATGAAGTACTCTCATTGCTGAATGTATGCTGCCTTGAAAATGCTTCCAATTTAAATAGTAAGTATGTATTGGGTTCACAGGTTTTGAATACAGAGGGTTTTGCTGTGTCATGAACAGTAACGTATGCCAGGCAAAAAGAAAATTAAATAATATATCATGAAACAGAAAACGTCAATAGCAATGGTAGGCATTACAATTCCACAAGACAGACAATACATGCGGCCTAATAGGCAAGTGAAGCCACCATTATGTAAGCCTTTTTACAAGATAAAAAAGAGATGTCTAACAATAGTGTGAACTTGATTTACTTTCATTTCTAGTTGTACTCTTCACTTAAACATATTTGCATTTCTAAACAGGACTAAACTAAACAGTTAATGGGATTTGTACATTGCTAGTTGAGAAAGTGTCATTATTCTTTAATAATGACACTTTCTCAACTAGCAATGTACAAATGAAATTCATAAGAGAATTCCATTTGTAGTTTATGACAATCTTTAAAAACAAATCTCAGTAGTTATTAGTAATGTTTTATTATCTGATTGCCTTTGTCCTTTAAGTTTGTATTAAAGCAGATCTTTAAAAAAAATAGACTTTTAATTAACCGTATCGTGATCATTTTCGAAACCATTAAATACAGAAAAATATATTGTTAGAATTTTCTGTCCAAATTGCCCTCCTCTACGGGAAAGTTACTTTTTCTTTGACATCATGTTCTGGTTTCTTAATTTTCATATAAATGGGTCAACAAACTTTTGAGAATTAAATTGAATTAAATTATGAGGACCCCAACTGGTCAGAAAATTAATCGGACGGTAAGCTATGCCGTCACTTTTACTTTCAGTTTTAAATAACCAGCATCCTAAATTGTGTAAAGCACCTGGATAGCATAGCTTGAGATTTAATAATGTTTTTATAGGGACATTTAACAGTTTTTAAATTGCCGTTGCATCGATTGAGTTGTAGTTATGCATGTGCTCCATACTTGTTCAAAGCTGTTGTAGCCAGGCTTATTTTAGTGATCCACTTGTATGTTCTTCAGTGTCAGATGCTTTTTTAGACAATGCAGGGACATAGTTCTACTATGGCATGTTATCTTTTGCATATGAACTAAAAGGCAGATATACAATAGTGAGAAGGGAGGATGTAGATCCTCACCTTAACTCAGGAAATACCAAATGGGTGCCCATATTTTCAAATACTCTGTTTCTCATAGGAGAGGTTGAAAGTTTAAAAAGCTAAAACAAAGCAACTCAGTTTTGTTTCCCTCCTTTTTCTGCAGCTTCTTAAATTAGCCCATTTTTCATTGCAGGGACTTTTATCCATTACCCAGGATTTTGAAAGCATTTCCTGTGTTTCGACAAAATTTACCCCTCGTAATTTAAATTTCCTTTGTCCTCACTTTCGTGGGTAAAAGGTCCTGGTCTGGGGGTAGGACTTCCAGATTACCCCGGGATTGTTGAGAGACGGGGTTTTGTGCTGAGCAATGATGATTGGTGAACTCTTTCTTGAGGTATTCTGATTCTGCTCACCTGTCATATTTAAGACCTGGTTGTTGTTGTTTTCTACTTAATATAAGATTTATATTTGAGTGTATTTTTACAATTAGAGTGCTACAACACAACAAGCAAAAAAGCCAGTTGTGCTTTCTCTATCTTGATTTGTAAACCAATGGCAGGATATGGGCCTCTCTGTCAGGGTTTGTTTGTTTGGCCTTTGTTTTCTTATTGCCGCCAGCTGCTGGACTGAAGGTGTAGATCAGATTTCTTCACAACTTCCCTGTACGTCATTAGACTGATTTAAATAATTTTTCCATGGCCTTTCAGACCAGTAAAAACAGAGAGCACACAAATTACCTGGAATTCCTTTGACGCGGGTAAAATAAAAATCCCAGATATTTAAATCCTGGGACTTTGTGTGGAAAATGGGCCGTCAAGAAGGGAAAAAATGGTTAATGTTTTTTATTTATAGCAGTCTTACTGTCTGAAAATAAAATGACAGTTGAAGCCATCCTGCAGATGCAAGCAGGAGGCTGTCGGAGCACAGCTGGGATATTTTAACCACCCAGTTTTTAATGCAGCTCTACTTTTGACCTTTTAAATGCTTAATTTAGGCTTTTTTATGATATTTTGTCCTCACTACAAGCAGAACATATTTAAAGCTAGCCAATGTCTAATTATAGCAATGTAATTGCAAACTTTATTTTAGACTGTTATTATTGAATACATGGATATAAAACCAAAATCACACAACAGCACTCACACAGTCAACCCTATGCTGTTCGGTGTGTCAAAGTGTCACTACAGTGTCAATACTGTGAAGTTGAGGGGCAGTCAGAAACATCTGAAACTTCTAGGACAGTATAAAATAAATAACCAAGGACTGGGACAGTCCCAGTGCCTTTATGTCATCTTTTCTCAGGGTGGCCAGCCTTAACATGTTAGGTGAGAGAAACCCACTTTATCTCCATCTCACTCTATTACTCTGCCTAAACAAGTCACAGGGCAAAAAGGAAGAATGTCCCAATTCACACATCCATGGGAAACACATCAATGGATCAAAAAGCTTTTTTCTACAAGACAAACTCTCCATAGGAGGCTTTTCCCTCAAAGCGCCACAATTCCCCACACATTAAACATTACAGTGAGCGGAAATGACATTGCTTGAGGCTCATATACAAGCCTTTCTGTTGCAGTTTAAAATAATGAGACACAATAAAAACCGATAAGATACTATCCTGAAGTCAGTGTTATCTGAGTTACTCTGAGCTTTTTGAGAGGATGTCTTAGAGAATTCTGAGCTTATTAATGACATAAAATGTCAGAGTCATGTATAGAAACATGGAAGGAGGTATACACACAATACAATCACTATTTATAACTTATTGGGTTAATAATGATTTAGCCAGAATCACTCCAGGACAGGTGGCCAAATCATAATATGGTTTGGTGTACAAGGTTCATTCTTACACTTAATGTGATCAGTTTTACATCTTAGATCCATTTTTTTTCTTGTTTAATCACTAAATAAAAAATAAAATGCTATTCTTTGTTGTCTTAGTCCTTTTGTTTCTTTCCAGGACCGTCTGTTTTCTAAAAAAAATGGCCATTTATGTATGCTTCACTCTTCAATTAAAGTGCTGTGGCCGCATTTGTCTACATAGCATTTATGTGTTTTGCTGCTTATAAAACTGCATCCTGTGGTTGGTACACTTATGAAAGTGCATTTGCAAATGATAATGCCATTCATTGCTCTATGAATTTTTAAATTCAATTTGGTTTCAAAGTTGGTTTCTATAATTTCTTTAAGAACACCACTCTTCATATGATATTTGACTTTTATGTCAATTACCACTTTTATGTTATTAACATTAAGTTAAGCAGAGACAATCTTTTAAGTTTAAGTGTTTTCATTTGTAACTGGAGCTAGGCTGCACATTTTATGTAAAAATGCTATGACAAGTCTTCTGGGTAAAAGCTTAAAGCAGGTGTGTTCATGTTTACAGGATGTAGTACCCCAAAAATAGAAACTCTGTTTGTGGCAAAGTTTTATTATGGCAGCTTACAGCAAATTAATGTTGAAGAGACACTGCATTGTCCTGATTCTTATTGAACTTTAACGAGCTGCAGCAGAGATATATTGTAGCCTCCATATAACAGAAACATTGCTCTCACTCCCAAATCTGCTTGCACAGCCTAAAATCTGGCATATTGTTTTAATTGGCGCTGGAACTGGTGCATATGAATATAAAGGCTGGGAAGGGAGGCATTTACATCCTCTTGCAAAAGTATTCATACCTCTTGAACGTTTGCAGATTTTGTTAAAGGACAACCTCATACATCCATGTGTTTTATTAAGATTCTTTGTGATAGACCAACAGAAGGCAAATTATGCATGTTTACAAATGATATTGGCACCATTATGATCAAGTTTTTCCCTTACTTTCGTCTTTGTCCTATCTCATAACTGTATCTCTTCACCATTTTCCGTGGGCTTAATCAGTTCGGCCACGCAAAACTGTGCCATGGCTAGGCATCAAGGACCATGAGAGTCCAGCCAGCTGGCTGAATACATCATTTGCATGCAGAGGTTATTGCATGTCACTTAAAAGCTATTATCTTAACAAGTATTGACTTCAAGCAGTTCACTGCAATTATGATATTGCGAACATTTATAATACAATAAGAATTGAGATTTAATAATTGTGCAGCTCTAGGGCTTTATTCACCTCCAACCTGATCTTTTTTTTGCCTTGGTATGCGACACTTTCAGCAGGGTTAATTACAGAAGAAGATGACAAATATTTAACCCTCTGACATTTGGTTGCCATTCATGAAGATTCATTTCCACCATTGTTGTGCACCTGGTGTCAACACAATTTAGCACTGTACTGTTCTCTTTGAAACAATGTGTTGTGTAACACACCACTATGTCCAGCCTAATAAACACTATTATGTCTTAGTTTAATTCCATCAGCGAAATTAAGGCAACCATAGACCCAGGACCCCATTAGTATGCTAATAAAGGCTCTCCACTAATGACTTATTTACAATTCAGTCAATTTTGTCCTCGCTCCGCTTGTATGCACTAATAAGTAAAATGCTCTCCCGGCACACATGTTCTTGTGAATATTTTGCACATAATTTCTTTATTACAGGCAGCTTATTTTAAGCCCTGCTTTCTTCCTGTCTCGTCCACATCTACTTTGTATTCAAGTGATTAATAAATTGTGTTTTATATTATGGAAATATGAGAAATATTTAAGCCCAGTCAACTGGTCAGGGTTTGTTTATTTTTTTCCTTCAGCCAGCCATTTTGGATCTACTTAGAGTCGACCCATAAGCAAGTTTTTCTCTGTTTAATATGCTGGCTTTGACAGCACGGTAACAGCAGAATCACTGAAAGTAAGATGCTGCTGAGAAATCTGCCTGATTCTGGCCTCTTTCTTCCACAGTGCTCAGCGGCCTATGCTCTAATGCCTGTCCTAAAGACGTCAAGGTGAGAAAGTTTTTGACTTATTTTTCTGTAAATTATTTAAAAAACACAAGTGTCGTAAAGGTGTATGTGTCAGATAAAATTTTGAGATCATTAGAAAACCTTTAGCACATTCTTTAAAATAGATGCATAGAAATTGTATAAAATCTGAATTTGTTAATTATTGTCACTAAACTGTTCAAGGATTTTGAACAAAGGTCAAAGTGTCTGTAGATTTATTTCTTTATTACAATTTGTTAGTTTATTGCTAAAATTATTTTTCTTATTTAAACTTGATTTACTTGATTAAAAGGAATCCGATGACCTGGGTCATTCCATTTATGTAGAGCTAAAATCTGATAATTTTGTTTTGATTGATATGCATTTCAATAAGCTTTTCAGCAAAAATACTAAGCTGTTGGGAGGCAACATGCTAAAAGAGGAAAATGTGAGCAGCAACATTGATCTCTAGAGGATTACCTGCTGTATTAGCAGACTTTCTCTTCAACATGGCCAGAGAGGGTCAAGGATGCAGTACTTGTCTGAAAATAGCTGAAAAAGCTGTTTTTCTTTTCTGAAAGAGTCACTAACATACTGACAGTAAACTGACTTTACGGTTTACTTCTTGTCACAGGATTACAGATCACACAGTAAATTAGTCAAGATGTGGAACCTGTTAGTGTTTTGTTGCTACATCTTACATCTCATGGAGCTTAGCACACTACTGGGGTATCTGTTCCTACCTGGTACCTTATATGTGTCCTAGACCTTATTCTGGGTAATTAAAAAGAAGTAGTCTTGACTTATTTTCTATCCATTACTATTTCTTTTTTCATTTTACCAAAATTTTACTCAAAAATCAACACAAAGTAGACGAAGACAGCTGCTTAGGGCAGGTAATTTGCACCGAGACTAGGACTTTTTTTATTTATTAGTTTAGTTTAGTTATTAGTTTAAAGTGATGCCACTGAAATTGGTTTGCATTCTGTTTTCAATATGCAAGAAAACCGTTTTCACAAGCGGAAGAAAGAAAGAGAAACAGGATGCAGTTCAGCCTGAAGTTACCGCTGTCAAAATTAGGTTTTCTAAGATTTCGATTCAACCATGTTAGTTTCTGTGTGGACTGTTAAATCTCACTGTGTAAGAGGCGAATCAGTTTTAAAAATAGATTGTATCCGATTTATTTTACATTGTATTAAAAATGGCATTTAAAAAAATGTTTACACTCTTGCCATTAATCAATGGAAACATCTTTTTGGCAATACAGCAAGCAAACCCTTTCTTTAAATACTGACCCGCTTTCAGAATGTCTCTATTTGAATGTTGAGGATTTCCCTTAGAGTGTTAGGGTTATTCTAAGAGAAAAGAGAGAGACGGAGATTACAGCTAAATGTTTTGGTTAGAATGCCTATAATAATGAACTTGTTATGCAGATAAAAAGATCAAATGTGCTTTTTCTGTCTTTGATTATAGAAGGACTTCCTGAGAGAGTTGTAACACCATCCACATTTATTTTATTAAACAACATTCCAAGTCTCAATTGTACAGTACAACATTGAATTGTATTTAAATATTTCACAGTTATTAAACTAAAGAAAATTCAGAGTATGGTGTCCAAAAGAAACTCTGTAAGATCTTTTTTTCAGGTTTTTCTAGTATATAGAAGAAACAACCTTTATATTTGATTGAACAGGAAAAACTGCTGGTTTCTTCAGTACTATACACTGCAGGTTGAACCAGTGAGGGCTTCAGTTACCAAGGTCAGATGATATTTGTACTGAAAGGAAGGATTAGAACACCAAGATGAATGTTTGCAACATTTAAAGATGAGCCAAAGCTTTTCTGATACAAATCTTCTGGTATGTGGAAACCACACAAAACGATTTTTGGAGTTTCAAGTTTTTTTTTTGTCTCTTGATGAGAAAATGGTGGCTATAACAAAAATTTTCAGGACTGCGGCAACTTTTTTGAAGTTATTTCTAGTTAAGAGCAAAAATGATGAAATATGATTAATTTCAATATGACAATATTTCAACTTTAATAAGGACAAAACCAATTATTACGGGACAATTCAGCCCTTATTTAGAAAAATATGTAATTTAGACTTGTCACTTCCCTGTTTGGCAAAACAGCAGATAGCACTTAGTATAAGTTTTAATACCCTTTATGAAAGTGTGTACCTTTTGATTTAGTCATTGCTTATCCTTAGTGTGCCACTGTGTGCTTCCATTTGCCTTTCAATTTGATGTTAATACTAATAAACTTCACTACTGAGAGACAAAGAATCCTTCTATGTTAAAATAAATAGTTTCAAAACAAACATGCATCTGGTGCATGCAAAACATATTTTTACATACAGGGGTTGGACAATGAAACTGAAACACCTGTCATTTTAGTGTGGAAGGTTTCATGGCTAAATTGGACCAGCCTGGTAGCCAGTCTTCGTTGATTGCACATTGCACCAGTAAGAGCAGAGTGTGAAGGTTCAATTAGCAGGGTAAGAGCACAGTTTTGCTCAAAATATTGAAATGCACACAACATTATGGGTGACATACCAGAGTTCAAAAGAGGACAAATTGTTGGTACACGTCTTGCTGGCGCATCTGTGACCAAGACATCAAGTCTTTGTGATGTATCAAGAGCCACGGTATCCAGGGTAATGTCAGCATACCACCAAGAAGGACGAACCACATCCAACAGGATTAACTGTGGACGCAAGAGGAAGCTGTCTGAAAGGGATGTTTGGGTGCTAACCCGGATTGTATCCAAAAAGCATAAAACCACGGCTTGCCAAATCACGGCAGAATTCAATGTGCACCTCAACTCTCCTGTTTTCACCAGAACTGTTCGTCAGGAGCTCCACAAGGTCAATATACACGGCCGGGCTGCTATAGCCAAACCTTTGGTCACTCATGCCAATGCCAAACGTCGGTTTCAATGGTGCAAGGAGCGCAAATCTTGGGCTGTGGACAAGGTGAAACATGTATTGTTCAATTCAATTCAGTTTATTTATATAGCGACAATTCACAACACATGTCGTCTCAAGGCACTTTACAAAAGTCAGGTACATGCATTACAATTAATTAATTAATCAGAATCATTGAACAGTGCAGTCAGATTCTGTTATTTATTCAAATTGGATAAAAAGTTTGTCTATCTAAGGAAACCCAGCAGATTGCATCCAGTCAGTGACTTGCAGCATTCACTCCTCCCGGATGAGCATGTAGAAACAGTGGACAGTCACTGGCGTTGACTTTGTAGCAATCCCTCATACTGAGCATGCATGTAGCGACAGTGGAGAGGAAAAACTCCCTTTTAACAGGAAGAAACCTCCAGCAGAACCAGGCTCAGTGTGAGTGGCCATCTGCCACGACCGACTGGGGGTTAGAGAGAACAGAGCAGAGACACAAAGATAACAAAGAAACACTGATCCAGGAGTACTTTCTATGGGAAGGAAAAGGTAAATGTTAATGGGTGTAGCTCCTTTAGTCGTTTCACCTAGAAAGAAAGGAACAGATAAACTCTGAGCCAGTTTTCAATGTTAGAGTCTGAAGAGAGCACATAGAGTTAGTTACAGTAAAAGCTCAGTCAGTAGCTATGTCTAGGAGAGAGAAAGGGTTAAACACTGAAAGACAGGGCAATGTGGATCATCGGTAGAGGGTGAGCATTAAGTTGTTGCCAGCAGAAGCTCGGACGATGCCCCTCTCCAGAAAGGTGTTACAGGTAGACACAGAGTCAGGCCCGGTGTAGCTTCTAGGAAGAGAAAAGGGAGAGAACAAAGTTAAAAGCTGAAATAACAGCAAATAACACAAAATTGGAGAGTAGTGTGAGAATTTAGCGAAGAGGGTGAAAGTGGTCATTATGTCCTCCAGCAGCCTAAGCCTATAGCAGCATAACTACAGAGATAGCTCAGGATAACCTAAGCCACTCTAACTATAAGTTTTATCAAAAAGGAAAGTTTTAAGCCTAGCCTTAAAAGTAGAGTTTGTCCATCTAGAGTCCACTGATGGCCATTGTTATACTAAAAACCACAACGATTGGGATACCTCTCTCTGTCAGATTGACCATAACCATTGGAAAAGAGAGGGGGTCATACAGGTAGCAGAAATGGAGGGTGTGTTTGCACCTCAACCATAACTGAGCCGGTTTAGGCTAAACCTGACTCCCCCTTACTCCATCCAACAAGGGGAGAAGAAGACTGAGGTAAAATAAGGAAGATAGCTCAGGATAACCTAAGCCACTCTAACTATAAACTTTATCAAAAAGGAAAGTTTTAAGCCTAGCCTTAAAAGTAGACAGGGTGTCCGCCTCACGGACTAAAACTGGGAGCTGGTTCCACAGGAGAGGAGCCTGATAACTAAAGGATCTGCCTCCCATTCTACTTCTAGAGACTCTAGGAACCACCAGTAAACCTGCAGTCTGAGAACGAAGTGCTCTGTTAGGAACATATGGAACAATCAGATCTCTGATGTATGATGGAGCTAAATCATTAAGGGCTTTATATGTGAGGAGGGGAATTTTAAATTCTATTCTGGATTTAACAGGGAGCCAATGAAGGGAAGCTAAAGTAGGGGAAATATGATCTCTCTTTTTAATTTTCATCAGAACTCTTGCTGCAGCATTTTGAATCAGCTGAAGGCTTTTAACTGCATTTTGTGGACATCCTGATAGTAAGAATTACAATAGTCCAGCCTTGAAGTAACAAATGCATGGACTAGTTTTTCAGCGTCACTCCTGGACAGGATATTTCTAATTTTGGCAATGTTTCCGGAGATGAAAGAAGGAAATCCTGGAAACCTGTTTAATATGGGAATTTAAATGACATGTCCTGGTCAAAAATAACACCAAGGTTTTTACTTTATTATCGGAGGTCAATTTAATGCCATCCAGGTTAAGTGATTGACTAAGCAGTTTCTTTTTTAAAGACTCCGGTCCAAAGACGACAACTTCTGTCTTGTCTGAATTTAGAAGCAGAAAATTTAAAGTCATCCAAGTTTTTATGTCTTCAAGACATGCTTGTAGTCTATCTAACTGGTTGGGCTCATCAGGATTTATGGATAAGTAAAGCTGAGTGTCATCAGCGTAACAGTGAAAATTTATTCTATGCTGCCTGATAATTTTACCTATTGGAAGCATTATATAGTAAAGAGAATTGGCCCAAGTACTGAACCCTGTGGTACTCCACAATTAACCCTGGAGTTTAAAGATGATTTATCATTTACATGAACAAACTGGAATCTGTCAGACAAATAAGATTTAAACCAGCCTAGCGCTGTTCCCCTGATCCCTACAGCATATTCCAGCCTTTCTAAGAGAATATTATGATCGACTGTATCAAATGCAGCACTGAGATCTAACAGAACCAGTACAGACACAAGTCCATTATCTGAGGCAATGACCTGATGAGTCCACCTTTACTGTTTTCCCCACATCCGGGAGAGTTACAGTGTGGAGAAGCCCCTAAGAAGCGTACCACCCAGGCTGTTGCATGCCCAGAGTGAAGCATGGGGGTGGATCAGTGATGGTTTGGGCTGCCATATCATGGCATTCCCTTGGCCCAATACTTGTGCTAGATGGGCTCGTCACTGCCAAGGACTACCGAACCATTCTTGAGGACCATGTGCATCCAATGGTTCAAACATTGTATCCTGAAGGCGGTGCCGTGTATCAGGATGACAATGCACCAATACACACAGCAAGACTGGTGAAAGATTGGTTTGATGAACATGAAAGTGAAGTTGAACATCTCCCATGGCCTGCACAGTCACCAGATCTAAATATTATTGAGCCACTTTGGGGTGTTTTGGAGGAGCGAGTCAGGAAACGTTTTCCTCCACCAGTATCACGTAGTGACCTGGCCACTATCCTGCAAGAAGAATGGCTTAAAATCCCTCTGACCACTGTGCAGGACTTGTATCTGTCATTCCCATGACGAATTGACGCTGTATTGGCTGCAAAAGGAGACACCATACTAATAAATTATTGTGGTCTAAAACCAGGTGTTTCAGTTTCATTGTCCAACCCCTGTATCTGGTCAATGCAAATATGTTTAACAGCAGCCCTTTATAATTTTTGTCTTTTTGGTAATTTCGCAAAATATTTTCTTTAGTGATCAACTACAGCAGCAGGGTAGGTTGCTATGGGTTCTGAATTTTTTCTGCTATAATTGTAAGCTTTAATCTGGTTTACCATCATTCATTAATTATTATTAATTAATTTGTTATTATTAGCCACATTAGCCTCCATCGCCTTTACAACTAAACGGAACTAAACTAATGGAGCGGCTCACTGGTTTGTTTCACTCTTGAAGGCCACCTCCTGTTAACCAGATAGTTAAAAGGCAGAGCAGAGCAAATCTGGAATACTTTCTGGACACGTCTTACTCTGTAAACTGTTCTCATTCTTGCAAGAATCAATAAATGAATGCTGGTTTAAGTGATAACCATCAATCTCTATCTTGTTAATGAGGAATAGTAATTTTTTCCCAACAACAGTTGCTTCACTATTTAGTAGCCGGCTGAGCCGTCAGCTGCTAAACATTTTCCGGCAGTAATTCATGCCACAGTCAAAAGGAACGTCACCTGGTTCAGAAATGTGTACGATGAGGAGCTCAGACCAACAGAGTACCGTCATTGGGCTGTCTGTGTCCGTGAAGGTAATATTTAGACAGATAGCGTTAGCTTATGACGTCCAGAAGGTTTAATACTTTATTGTTGCAGATACAGGAGCTTTACTGACTTTGCTCTCAAACATCAACGATACAGCATAGCAACTTGTAGCATTTGTGCAGCTAGCATGTGGCATCGTCTAGTATTTAGTTGTTTTTTTCCTGTCAGTCCTGTCCTGCCTTATAGCGAATGTGTTTGCCTTGTCGGCTAAAGAGGGTCGCATATTTTCTTCTGGCTGTACTTAACATGTTAGCAGAGGTTAAAGCTTCCACCACCTCATTGTTTTGGTCAGGTGAGGCTGCAGGGAGGGCAGGGGCAGACTGTCACTGTTATTGCAGTTTATATCAATTTTGACGCAAATGATCTCTCCATGATTAATTTTTCTAGCATTGATTATATTGAAATATTGATTATTTTGACAACCCTAAACTCTACTATCCAGCATTACACCTTTTTCTTTATTTCAGGGGTCTGCTTTTAAACAAAACACAGAATAGCATTTTATCTCATGAACAGCAAATGTTTTTTTCTCATTTTTAATTCTTGACATATAAAAATGCACTTTGGGATTGGTTTGTTATTAATCAGGGATACTTTGACTGCTAGGATCTCAGCTGGGGCTGGAGTGAATTGGAAATTCTCGTAACTGCCACATGTTCCTAGTACCCCCATCCCACCCCCTTTTGGTAGTGTTTTAAGGTAGCAGAACATGTTTATATTGGTTTGAAGGCAAGACCGTGTATGTTTATCTTGAAAGGGCAAATAACATTATGTACAAAAGAGCGATCAAGTAATAACAGAGATAATATGTTGGTTGAAACATACTATTAATATCTGATAGAAATCAATAGCCGGACTTTACCTGCTGTTTCCTTAACTTTATATATACTTTATGACCTCAAATGATGGTTTTTACTGCTAAATTACATTACACAATAATTATTGTTGTTCACGTGGCCATTTTGGAAGGTACCATTACGTTGAGCTTATTTAACACAACATTTTGCAGTACACGTAATTTTTTTCTATGAGCAAAAAAGATGAAAAGCAATGAATGCTTTGCTGTAAGCATATTTTATTTATTGTGAAAGCACTAATGGTCAATTATCACATGTAGGTGGACACACAGGGAAATAAACAAGTAAAAAAGCAGCCAGCAGTATTGCTCCTCTCCCAACCTTTCACTGGTGGAAAAGTCCTTCGCAAAACACATTATCTTTGACATCAACAAGGGGCTGCTGGTTGTTTTGCTTCTATGTCTGCCGACTCTTCCGCCCGCTTGTCTAAGTGAAAAATATGATGAATGCAGTAGATGAGTGGAGCTTGCGGCTGCTTTAACTCCTATCCTATCCCATCCATCAGCCAGCTCTGTCTTTCTGTTTCACTCTTCTACCCCTCTTCTTCTTAGTCACACCTCTCTTCCTCCTTCATGCATTCAACTCGCTAGTCTGCTCCTCAGGGGTTTTCTCATCTCTCTCCCCTTGTCTGTGTTTTTTTTTACCTCATTTCTATTCATCTCTCACCAAACTGCTGCGTGTCACAGCATAAAGTCTTTCCTGCAGTGTGTCTGCATGTGTAAAAGGCTCATGATTAGTTGAGGTAAAGTGAAGGACGACTCGACAGGTCTCCTCATTCCTTGTCGTCCTTTCATAATGTGGAGATGAGACAAGAGTCAACCATCTACCCACATGGACACATAAACATGCAGATGTCAATCTTATTTATACCCAGAATAATAGTTAACTGTTTTGACTCTTAAATTCACTTGTGGTCAGGTGATAGTAAAAGATTGTGTAAAATGTCAGAATTGTTCAGTTTTTTTTTTTATTGTGTTTGTATGCTTATTTTAACAGCCTTTTGGTGTGAATCAGCCAGGCCCTTATCTCATGTACACCACAGTGGACTCTAATGGCTACTTGAAAAATGCCTCAGGTGAGCACTTTCCTTTTTTACAGCTCTCACTCTTTGCTCTAAACTACCCTACTCAGTAATAGAACATTGGCAGGTAATATTTGTTTTTCTGAAAATGATATTGCCTAAGCTTTAGAAAAAGTGATATGAGTAAAATGTCCTCTTTTTCAAAGCAGGCCTCCATACCTTTGTGCTTCTGAAATTAATATATCTGTGTTACGTTTCAGCATTCTCTTGTCAGAGTCGTCTTCTATGTCTGTAGGATGAAAGTTCACACCTTTAAGGGAACTGCATTTCATGTTTCCACCAACTGCTTTGTTAAGAGCCTGAGAAAATTCCTAAAAAGCTAGATATATAAAAATGTGGGTTGAAAAACACTAAAGAAGATGTTTTTCTTTTAAACTGCTTGCCTGATTAAACAAATCCATTACCCTTTCAGGTCCAGCATATATCAGAAAAGCATTTTGTTTATCTATTATGATGCAGTGCACCATTCCAGTCAGAAGCCGAAGTACACCCATATAAAAATGAATTTCCTATTAAGTTTAAGCTTTTGGTGGTTTATCTGAAACTTTTTTTTTCCAGGGTGGAATAAAATTACAGTAGACAACTTCTGTGGCTTTTGTAAACAAAAATTAAATACGCAGGATTGATTTTATTGCAGAATTTCTTTGATCAACACATGGTCAAAATTATACACAGACCCTCAGATATATATATATATATATATTTATATACTGTATATATATATATATACTGTATATATATATATATATATATATATATACTGTATATATATACATACATATAAGCTCCACTCCTGGTTGTAAGTTATAAAATGGGGGAGCAAATTTGAAGATATTGTGCAAATAACCCAACCCCAGAGCCACCATGTCAGTCTCCCCCCAGCAACTGAAATAACTCCCATCAGATAGAGGGAATACAATAATCTGCTTAATATTTCTACATGCACCCCAGATATGAAATAACATCAGGTATTTATATAGCCCGAGCGTTTCACAGCATTTTAGCTGATTTGTGGTGTGTAAGGGAGACACAGCTCTGGTATCACACATTAAAAGCTGGTTCAGATTTCATTCATTTTATCTGTCCTCTTCATGGCTGTGAACCATCACATCACATTGAGATGAAGCAGCTACTATTTCCAAATCAGACTTTGGTCACAGGGTGAGTTGGATTGGACCAACTCACAGATTAAGGAGGGTGTGACAAAAATGTGGAAATTATTTCTAAAATTTATTGTCTTGTTGATAGTTTAAAAACATTTGTCATTTAACAGAGACATACACTTGTCAGAATGTCGTGAGTGATCTGTTTTGTTTAGGAAAAAAGTGGGAGAGAGGCTTCTCCACTAACTCCATTGTTCAGGTGCCTAGGGTGCTACTAATACGTGGATAAATCTCCGTTGGCCAGTTGCACCTTGACCAGATGGGTTTTGTAGCCATCAACATTGTGTGTCTTAATTCTGGCTACATATTTCACAATTTGTTTGGCAGAATTTCTAGGGCTCATTTAAATTGGTGGGTTTCCTGGCAAAGACTCATCTTTCAAAAATGGTCCATAATCTGTCAATGTCCACAACAAAGCAAGTTTCACTTTAGCATGGATAGAGAGGATGTCCACCAAGAACAAAGTGCCTTCTCCAAAACACTTTGGACACTTTCAAGAATGACTAAAATTTACAGCTGGTCACATGGACAAGCCAAATGCTCTCTGGAGAAAGGTTTTATGGCCAGACCACGACAAGGATTGAAGTATACAGCAACAGTGACTATAGGTGTTGGAAGTGTCAAGAACACTGAACCAACTGCTAACATGGTGGTGGTAGCATCATGTTAAGGGTCTGTTTCACTGCCGATGGTACTGCTAGATTGGCTTATGTGGGTGGGATAATGAAGAATGAGGACTACATCCAAATTCTTCAACTCAACCTGAAACAAATATTTTGAAATCTGGACACAGCTGTATTTTTCAGCAGGACAGTGATCCCAAACACACATCAGAACTGGTTTTAGAATAGCTAAACGTTGTGGTTCTGCAGCAGCCCTGACCTCCACCCTATTGAAAATGCATGGAGTATGTTTGATGGCACAGCCATGCCAAAAACTAAGCAGTTTAAATGAGCTTTACTATTTTTGATATAAAGAGTTGCCAAATATTCAGCCAGGATTATGTCAGCACCTTGCTGATGGCTACAAAAAGCATGTGGTTTCTCTGCAACTTGTTAAGGGACATTTATCAAAACAGTTATGAGTTGCATGTATATATGTGTGTCTGTATGTATAATTCTGAACCTATGTGTGTAATTCCAAACTACTTATTTTTTTTAATTCATTGAAATTGTTTGTTGCAAATGTATTACTTAAAACCCAAAATGAATTAACACTGATGATTAGTGCATGTAATGTTCTGACTGAAGCTGTATGTCAGTGTTTACCATTAAGTTGAGTCTTAGAAGGTTTTTGTAGGCAGGGGCTTAGCTCAAATGGCTAATGGACAATCACCGACACTGGCTTTGTTTGTATTGATTAGTGTGTTATAAAGTATCATGGACTCTGCTCCACTTTAGGATCAATATTTCTTGAATCTGAGGAGGTGATGAACACTACATAAGGTGAGATTATTAGCTGAATGAAGGATATAAAGCTAGAGCAAGACAGATGTTCGAATAGATAAGACATGACAATGAGGACAGCAGCACAGTACACTGACTTGAGGAGTGCCATATTAGCTACACTGAACCTAGCTGTTAGATTGTGGGAAGGACACAGAGCTGATGAGGACAAGATGCACTGACAGCCTGGGGTCAGGGATATATATAGTCTGTGTGCTGCATAATCCCACTCTGTCAGATTCCGTTGTTTCATTTGTCTCTTGGCACAGCTGGAGTGGATACATATTTAAAGAATGAGTAGATGGATCACAGTTCAACATCATAATTATTTCACTATCCCTTAGACAGCTATAATCGTCGGGCTACGAAGCAGTGCGATAGCTATCTTGTGCAGGCTGCAGACATTCCTGAGAGGGGCTTTTTCTTGCACAAACTAAATATACAGGGGACAATTCTTTTTGAGTTTTTTTTTTAAGCAGGACATGCATGACAGTTTATTTCTTCGTCATTCACCCCACAGGTGTAACATATGCAGTTAACTGGGCACTGACAGCTTAATTGGAGAGGGAGGGAGGGGAGTGGGCTCTTACCACCAGCGCCCACGCCTACTGCAGAAAAAATGGACAGTACTTCAACATCCCACGGAATGTGGAGGCAGCAGAAATGGTTTGTTAAAGTTAGGTGTTACAAAAGACCAAACTTTGCTGGAGATTTATGAAAGGTATGCGTATAGTCTTTTCCAAAGCTTTAAGCCCTGATCGCACTTAGATTTATAAAGCTGGCTGCAGGGATTTGCTGCCATTCAGTCACAGAAGCATTAGTAAGTTGGTCAGCTCGCAGTCACCATGTCAATTCATCCCCAGGTGTTGGATGCGGTTCAGGTGAGGGGATTTGTGTGCATGCCAGAAAAGTTTTTTTCAGCAGCAGGCTGGTAGCACAATTGTTGTTCAGGCCAAAAGATTTACCTATGTTGTGTTTCAACAAAACTGGTGGCAAAATATTTTAGTAAGCCAACATTCATATAGAGTATGATATGCGGTTGCAGTTGCTATTTAGATTTCTTTCAGTTGCCTTCAGTGATATTTTTACAATAATTCTTTCACACATTTCATTTTCATCTCAAATGCTAAATGTTTATCTTTTATGTATAATTTTGGCCTAATTACTGCTCTGACTGGGTTGTTCTTTCAGCAAACAACATGTTTTAGAGGCTGTATACTTCAGTTAACGATTATTCAATTACTAAATTAGTTGACTATTATTTCCGATTATTTCGATTAGACGCAATTAATCCAATTAATTGTTTACACCCTAACTCAAAGATTAATGCATGTGCATTATTCTCATTTTGGTTACTGTCTCTGCTGGAACACCTTGCACCACAACATAATGATGCTAAAAATGCAAGCAATGGAAGTAACAGACGTGTCAGATTGTTGAGCTGGTAGAACATGTCACAGTGAACCACGATTCGTGACTTGTTCTGTGCTGGTCAAATGGGCTCCAGTGATGAATTTTCCTCAAAAGAACTTTCTAGAACATGTATCTCAGAAACCCAAATCTACCTTTAGAGACTCATTTCACTACTGTGTACAAAGGAAGATGTTTGAATTCTGTGTAGAAATTCAGTAGAAAATTGAATAAATCTTTTGACCGATTTATGATCCTCAGTTTTTAGAAAAAATCTGACCCAATACTAATTTTAACCAATTGTGATTTTATGAACTGTTATATAAAAAGATTTAAGAACAGCATTCAAAATATTTTTTTCTAGCCTTCCTGCTATGAGCAGTCATTAATTATTCTTAATAGTACCAGAAGTTACATAAAACCATGTGTGCAAGACAACAGGTGCAGTAAAGCAACGGGAAAAAACGCTTTATTTCAGCTCTATTAGCAATCGAGAGCACGATTAACTTTACTTACTGTAAAAATCAGTCACTTTCTGTTCTCTATAGAGAATATGGATCCTTACCAGAACTCCGAGATTCTCGGAAGGCTGCACATATTTCCAAATACGTTATTTTCCATAACAGACAGAGGTTGAAAACTCAAAAAAATGCAGAGATGCGAATTTGCTTTACACCTGTTGGCATTTCTGTTGTCTGGTTAAAGTCTCACTCTCTCACAGCCTGAATGTTACAAGACAAGTCTTGACGTGATGTAGAAAATATTAATAGCTTCTCACACTTGTAGTGCTTCTTCTGAGTTCATTTTTAAACAACTCACTGATGTTAAAAGTTGCCAAGTTTCAGCCTTCTTCACTCAGCAACAGCACCATCCTGAAAAGTGTTGTCAGAATGAGCCAATAGCCCTTTGGTATGGTGGATTCACTGATCAGAAAACATGATCATTTTGAGTTTCTGATTGGCCAGTCACCAGGCAGCGCCACTTAAGCTAAAAACTGTCCTATTCTGGTCATCAGCCCATTTCTCAGTGCATCTAGTTCAAGGTGTGCACGTTGATGTTTTTAGAAACTTTCATCACATTATTCAAAATCTTTTGAAGTTCAGATGGTATTTTTCAGTAATTCTCATTACTTTATAAATGACAGGAGTGTAAAATCACGTTCCGAAGCAATAGCTTGACTTGGTGCATGAAAATTTTGAAAATCATGATAAAGAGGTATTAACAAAAGTGATACTTTCACAGAATAAATTATCATGGAAAGTAATGATTAATGCAAGTTAAAATATATTATTGTTTTTTTCTTTGTTTCATGGGGCAACAAATGATCCAGGGATGAGTGTTGGTCATCAGGCTTGTGACTGTGGCTAGGTGGAATTTCATTGTTGCCTTTGTCCAGTGAGGTCTGCTAAAATGTCCCTTGGATCCTGCCTCTGTTTTCAAAATGTTCTATATTTGCCTAGGAGAAGCATATTCATTTTAAATACCTTTTTGTTTTAAATGCTGTCTGTCATGAGATCACTCACATAACATGACATCACAATTTTTTATACCAGTTTGTAAACATAGGGGCCAAAGAAAGAAGGAGAAGAAGAGTTCCCAACGGCTTTGCTGGCACAACTCCCAAGACCCCCCATTTAACAGAAAGAAAGTGCTATGAGGAAGGTGTGTGTGTGTGTGGTGTGTGTGTGTATGCAGTAATTTAAAGTGTATTTATTCTTTAGCTTGTGGCTCAGGAAACGGCTACTGAGAATGCCAGAAATGAGCAATGACAGACTGCGCACAGAAACACACACTATATGTGTGGCTCTTTACTGGAGTTCAATGTTCATCACTTACTCTTTACCCTCCTGAAGGCAAGAGAGAGCAGGGAGAAAAGGAAAGATAATAAAACACTTGGAGAAAAAAGAAGGAAAGAAATAGCTAATACAACAGAAAGGAACGAGAGGTAAAGGTTCATTTTTATGGCATCAAAGAAGAAAGTTTGAATAAAGGCATATAATAATTTAAAGTCATTTTAGTGTATCAAAACCTGCACTTCAAAAAAACACTGATGGCACATTTGCTAATTACTTTACCCACGTATGCAGGTACATTATAAGGTATTTAGAAGTTAAAATGTCATCCTTGTTCATGCAGTAAAGGTCAACAGAATCCCCGTAGTCCTCTACATTATATCCATGTCCATGCAACATTATATCTATGTCCATGCGCAGCCTTTAACTCTGAATCCATTTTTTAACAAGTTGGCACAATTTCTTGCAGACTTTACCAAAAAGTCTCCTTTTGTAGGCTTCCCTGGGTGAAAAATATCACCTTGCTTATGCACCACAGCTACCTTTTCAACCCTGCAGAAAATAATTCTGCAAGGCTGACAGTTTTAGGAGAAGATAGGTGATAGTGTTGGGGGCAGTTTGCTACTAACTGCACCTTTTACTAGGCTTCCCCTTTCTTAGGGCTTGTATCAACTGTCACCGCCAAGGCAGCTGCTGAACTTGAATTCTTCCAAGTTCTTCCAAGCAAAGCCCAGCTGTCTCTGACACAGCGGCACAATGCTATCAGTTTTTATTCAAAAACAAGCTTAGCGTCATCTTTCCTGATAAGATTATATTATCATGCTATAAGTGCAATGTAAGGATGCCTAAACTTAGTGGTCATTTTACCCAGCACTCTCAGTTCCGATTCAGAAGAGAGATGCCTGGTGTTTAATAGGACAAAAAAGAGAAACCACACAGCCAGTGTGTTACAGTTCAGCTGTGCTGTTGTAAATTACAGTGGGGTTATTTTGTGACAGTGTTAGAATTTAAGAAAGTACCAGAAAAATCTATTAAAGACTTTTGCCAGTGCTAGATGCTAATCAAATCAAATAAAAATGTGTGCAAGTCAACTTTCTAAAAACTAGGGTTCTCCAAAGTCTTATTATTTTTTGCCCCTGATACCAATTTGAGTCATGTTGGAATAGGTTTTTGTAGACACAATTATGCAGTGTAAAATAACAGACTACATTTAATCAGTATTGTATGGTCTACATTTGCATTGGGACTGGGTTCAGGATGCTACAGTATGATTTTTTTTTTTTTTTTTTTTTTACGGTGTCACATATTTTGTCCCAAACAGCCTTTTTGCAGGAAAGCCTCATTATGGTGGTCCACTCTAATAGTAGCATGTTTACGCTCTGTTTTGAAGCATTGGAACAGTATCTCTTTCACAGGAACACAGTGTTAAGCTGTGTACAAAAAAGAGTGTAAATTTTAAAACTTGGCAACACAACACAGGTCGACATGGCTCACTTGTGGAGCAACAATATTATCTGGTTAGCAGATCAATAACAGATATTTAGAGGTAACTTTTTTCAGGTACTCCAAAACAAAAATATAAAAAAGCTTTGATCGGGACCCCGAGCTGAAACCTGGTATTACATAGTGACATCTGTAGTATATGGCTGCATTTCAATCATCTGAAGTTCTGGAGGTCTCTTCCTGTTGAAAGGGAGTTGTTCCCTTCTGCTGTCACCACATGCTTGCTCAGTAGGAGGGATTGCTGCAATGTCAATGAATCGATGCATTCGGCTGGGCTTCCTAAGACAGGTTTTCACCAGTTGCCATAACAAACTAAACTTGTTTGCACTGCAACTGCATTTCTTGATTTTCTCCTTAAATAAAGCACTGCACAGCTGAGATCTGAACCAGTTACTTTCTTTGAGGTGACTTTGCTAATCGCAACACCACCTCCGGTGTCCACGTATGCTCTGTTTGTCACCCAGACATCCGTGTCAGGGATTATACTTTATAACTTGTGTGTGCAAGCGAGTGTAGATGTGTTTGCTGTACCATGCCTCTTAGTAAGCAGGGTGGATGGATGAGTCTGGATTGTGCTTCTGACAACACCACACCTCATTATCAACAAAATCCTGCTGAGACTCAGAGAGGGAGAGGTGGAAGACCAGCAGGTGGGATTGTGGAGATGAATAGTTGATGGTATTCATTAAGAACCTTTTGATTGCTCACTCTCTCATTCTTTCAACACTAAATTATGCTGAGCACAGAAAACACTGCAGGGTAATTCTTTCAGGTTTCCAGTTCACTCATGGTTATTTTAACATTTTGATTTGGTTCTATTCTTCTTATTAGAATTATTATTAATATTATTATTTTTAATTATTATTTATTAATATCTTATCAAGTTTAGAAAGATACATTAATCTGGATATAAGTAAACAAAAGGCCTCTTCAGACCCGGTGCTGTCATGTCCCCTGGCTGATTCAAATGGAAGTAGACGAGCCTAACAACGACCATTCACACTTTGCATTAAAATCTGACCTAAGATCTCACTTACCTGATTTACATACAATAGAAACAGGTATCAATGTCATTCACTCACAGGGGCTGGGTGCATCTGCTAGGGCCAGCTGGTTCCTGGGATCCTAACTGGTTTTGGCTGCCAGTTGGGGAGCTGGTCTCCAGCACATCTCCAGGGGATTTGTACCACTACAGCCCCAATTTTAATGCACTTCAGACATACAAACCTGCCTTCATTGGGAATTTAAAGCAGTGGTGTAGCTCTCTGTATAATGTTGTGCATGGTTTGTTTTGAAACTGACAGTAAAAACAAATGCTGTAATAAAGTTTTTTTTTTTTATGACAAATATTGGTGTATAGTTTTACTATGTTTTAACGGTACCCTTACATGTTTCCTATTTTGAACCCACATTCACTTTTTAGAGTTCCTGAACAGTTCATTGAGCATGTTTGGGATATTTGTTCTTGTAGGGTTCAGTATGTTAATAATATAATAATATAGGTTAAAGTGGAAAAGGTCTTATTGTTTTATTGTTTTCCTGCCCAGGGTGAGGCGCCATATAGATGTCTCTGTTGCCTGATGTGCTGGGTATGTGCTATCCTGCACTCTCTTTGTAAGAAGAAGTTGTTTTTTTCAGTTATTTGACTTCAGCTTTTAAAGATTTGTTTTGCAGCACTAGTGGCCTTTATTTAGTATTTTTTCTCTGAAGGTAAGCAAAAAGAAAATGGGGTGAGGAGTGGAGGAAGACATGCAGCACTGGTTGCCGTGGGCAAGACTCAAACCAGGGGACAACCGTGTAAAGGGCCAAAGCCTCTCTATACATGGGCTGTTGCACCAACCTCGCACCCGATTTGACTTCAGCTTTTGCCTGTGTTGACTTCAGTTTAGCACAAAGACGACACTAAGTTCAACATCACGGTTATTTTCTCAATATGCAAAAGCTTTAAAACTTATATTCACAACGCTCCAGTGCTTGTATAGAACTCATTATTACACAAACCTCAAGATTCTCAATGACTCTAGACATGAGGAATGGGTACTAACAACCCCAAGCAGTTCATTATCTCCTTTGGAGCCAGAAACTGGTTAAAGGAGTTTAACAGAGGAGAACCTAGAAAAATGTTTAATGGAAACAGACAGAACAGGAGAATAAAGCAAGAAAACAATAAATATTCATTGAGAGGAAAACTGTACCAGCTAAGATTGTTGAGTTCTCTGCAGACCCACCAATTAGTCTAATGAGTTAAAGGAATTAGCAAAGGGCCAAACACAATACACTTGTATTGTGTGTACATATATAACCTTTAGTAAATGCAGCAAATGCATCTGTAGCAGCTCATCTAAAATGTTAGACATTTAAACAAATCAAATAACAGCATCTTAAAAGCTATCTAATGTTACTCTTTGGCATTCTGATCATTGAAAACCATATAAACTCATTCTTATAGAAGACATCAAGTAAACAGCTAGTGGTCCCCAAATCTCTGACTGTTTTATTGCCAACTATATAAAAGATGATCTTTAAGTACATGGGTAGGATTTAAAATGTGAAGGTAAGATGGAGGAGTAGGTGGATGGGAGAAATGCATTGGGTTGAAAAGAGAGAAAATGAGAGGGTGTTGAGGATGTGGCTGAAGGTTCAGAGTGGACTGCAGAGAGAAAAGCATCAGAGTGAAAATGAAAGTGGACTTTAGGAAACCATGGGAGACTTCAGTAGACGAGTGCATACAGATCAGAAAAGAGGTCAAACGAACAGAATATCAGCGTGAAAGGAAAAAAAACAACTGAGATGCTGAGAATGACTATTCAAGCTTAGCAAGCTCTTTGCCTTCCTGTTCATTACTCTACCATTCTGCCTTTTTTACCTTTGACTTGTCACCTGTTAATCTCTCCTTCAGCCTTTCTAAGACACAAAGGAAGGGCAGCCGAATGTTTAACTCTATCTGTTGATGGTTTCTTTTCATCTATTGAAACATCATTCTCCAGACATTGACTATTAACAATTTAAGGGCTTGTATGTTTTCTAATTTCTAATGCTCTGTCTGAGACAGAATAAAGCAAAAGATACCCAAAGTTATTAGTTTGTAATATGTAACTGCAGGTTACATTTGAAGCAATCAGGGAATTATTTGTTCTGATTTGAGACGGCTGGAACTGATGAGTGACATATGATAGTAACATTGATTTTTAGCATAAGCCTGATTTAATGCCAACCCCACATACAGTGCCTTGCGAAAGTACTCGGCCCCCTTGAACTTTTCAACCTCTTGCCACATTTCAGCCTTCAAACATAAAGATATAAAATTCTAATTTTTTGTGAAGAATCAACAACAAGTGGGACACAATCTTGAAGTGGAATGAAATTTATTGGATGTGTCAAACTTTTTTAACAAATAAAAAACTGAAAAGTGGGGCGTGCAATATTATTCTGCCCCTTTACTTTCAGTGCAGCAAACTCACTCCAGAAGTTCAGTGAGGATCTCTGAATGATCCAATGTTGTCCCAAATGACTGATGATGATAAACAGAATCCACCTGTGTGTAATCAAGTCTCCGTATAAATGCACCTGCTCTGTGATAGTCTCAGGGTTCTGTTCAAAGCGCAGAGATCATCATGAAGACCAAGGAACACACCAGGCAGGTCCGAGATACTGTTGTGGAGAAGTTTAAAGCCAGATTTGGATACAAAAAGATTTCCCAAGCTTTAAACATCCCAAGGAGCACTGTGCAAGCAATCATATTGAAATGGAAGGAGTATCAGACCACTGCAAATCTACCAAGACCCGGCCGTCCCTCTAAACTCTCATCTCGAACAAGAAGACTGATCAGAGATGCAGCCAAGAGGCCCATGATCACTCTGGATGAACTGCAGAGATCTACAGCTGAGGTGGGAGACTTTGTCTATAGGACAACAATCAGTCGTACACTGCACAAATCTGGCCTTTATGGAAGAGTGGCAAGAAGAAAGCCATTTCTCAAAGATATCCATAAAAAGTCTCGTTTAAAGTTTGCCACAAACCACCTGGGAGACACACCAAACATGTGGAAGAAGGTGCTCTGGTCAGATGAAATCAAAATCGAACTGTCTGGCCACAATGCGAAACGATATGTTTGCCGTAAAAGCAACAGCTCATCACCCTGAACACACCACCCCCACTGTCAAACATGGTGGTGGCAGCATCATGGTTTGGGCCTGCTTTTCGTCAGCAGGGACAGGGAAGATGGTCAAAATTGATGGGAAGATGGATGGGGCCAAATACAGGACCATTCTGGAAGAAAACCTGTTGGAGTCTGCAAGAGACCTGAGACTGGGACGGAGATTTATCTTCCAACAAGACAATGAGCGAAAACATAAAGCCAAATCTACAATGAAATGGTTCACAAATAAACGTATCCAGGTGTTGGAATGGCCAAGTCAAAGTCCAGACCTGAATCCAATCGAGAATCTGTGGAAAGAGCTGAAGACTGCTGTTCACAAACACTCTCCATCCAACCTCACTGAGCTCGAGCTGTTTTGCAAGGAAGAATGGGCAAGAATTTCAGTCTCTCGATGTGCAAAACTGATAGAGACATAACCCAAGCGACTTGCAGCTGTAATTGCAGCAAAGGGTGGCGCTACAAAGTATTAACGCAAGGGGCCGAATAATATTGCAAGCCCCACTTTTCAGCTTTTTATTTTTTTAAAAAGTTTGACACATCCAATAAATTTCATTCCACTTCACGATTGTGTCCCATTTGTTGATTCTTCACAAAAAATTAGAATTTTATATCTTTATGTTTGAAGGCTGAAATGTGGCAAGAGGTTGAAAAGTTCAAGGGGGCCGAGTACTTTCGCAAGGCACTGTAGCCTCTACAGTGGTGGGATGAAGCCAGGTATATTGTTTAGGTTTGGGTCTTTGAATCATAGCAACAACATGGATGGTTGTTTATTTTTCCCTATAAAAAATAGACGAGAACCTGTTTAGTTGATCGGTTGTTCTGTACTGCCAACCTATTAAGAAGTGCGTCGGAGATGCCCCGATTAAAACTTCTGATTTCTGTTTTCAGGCAGCATTTTAAACCTCTTAGACCTCTTAGTCTTTTAGGGTGTATATATGTCTGTAGCCATTTCTGGTTTATCACTTTGTCTGGATCACCTTAAAAAGTGAAGCAGGTTATGTGGATATCACCAATTCAGAGTGTGATTTGTCTGCTTTTACCTTTGAAGCCTGACGTGAGATGAGCATTGGAGGAATAATTTGAAGGCAGCCAATTTTTTTATTATTTACCTTTCACGTTAAAGGGTAGCTACATTTATTGCTTTCAGACTTACTGCAAAATCTAGCTTTTTAGTTCAAAACTGATGAGACATTTTCAATGGAAGCTTAAATATCATTAGGATTTCTGGATCCACTTCCACTGTCAAGATTACAACTACTTGAAGGACCATAAAGATTATTGCCATTATGCCAGCACCCTGAACTGTTGATACAAGGCAAGATGGATATATGCTTTTATGTTGATTGTGCCAAACTCTGACCCTATAATCTGTCGCAGCAGAATTTTAGACCCTTCTGACCAGAGTGGCACCCGGTGTGGTCTTCTGCTGCCATTTCCATCCTCTTCCAGTTTTAATGGTCTGTGCATTCAGAGATGGTGTTACACATACCAAATCCACATCAATGAAGCATTTTTTATCCACCAACTATCCACCAACTGCTATTTACAAAATACTTTTTACATAGCTACACCAGTAGTACACCAGGAGACAGTAATAAAATAGCTGATCTTACCTGCCGCCGTAAATGGGAAGGCCATCGAGCTAGTCATGTCAGAGTTCCCTGTAAGTCATAGGTCAAGCTATTTAGAAAATTCATTGCAACTGTTACCTGAAAGATAATTCCCAAAAATGGTGACCCCCACACACTATTACAACACCCAAATAAAGAGATGAAATAACATGTCGATAAGATGGTGGCTACAAGGCATGGAAAGTTATTGCCATGGAATCTTATGTTGTAATACATTACAGCTAGCATTTGCAGTGCACCAAAATAGACCTGTGAAAGTCACACAGTTCTAAATATATATATATATATATATATATATATATATATATATATATATATATATATATATATATAAAATATATAGCAGAGAAATGGCAGATCGGTCAGAAGGATTTTGTCCAATAACTCATTAACTTTTGAATTAGGTCAGCTGTTTGTTAATTCTGAATGTGCAAAGGTCCAAAAGTAACATACCCTGTCCTGATGCAGTGGAACAGTGAAATGTATGCCCAACAAGGGTGCGCCAGAAGCAATAAACACAATTTAAAGATGTAACTAAACCTGATCTATCACAAAATGCACTTCATATTTTCATGTTTAGACCTAGGAAACTTGTTTTAGATATATTCCAACATAGATAACAGGATAAGTAACAGTGCAACATCAATTTATGTATTTTTCCCAATAACTGTTTGGGTTTTACTTTAAAGCCACAGCCTTTGTTTTTCAACCGAAACTTTCATATGTATGTCACAAGTTGATGTTAGAGTACCTTAGAAAATATTTTATTCTCCAGTGAAGCAGAGGCTAAAAACAGAACACTGTTTGTGGGTTGCGAACTTCTGATTTTGGTCTCATTCTGTCAAAACCTTTGCAGATAAAACAAGGCTTAAGACATAAACAATATTTGCTTAGCGTTTTACAAATGAACTTAACCCTCCTAGTGTATATATATATATATATATATGTATATGTATATATTCTACATTTATGTGTAATTTTTTATGAGGATATTATTTCACACATGGTCTTTCCATTCAACTGAAGCCTGAGCGATTACTCAGTGTAAAACTCCATATGCCGATGAATAATTGCTGAGAAGCAAGCAATGCAAAGATAAGAACATCCCATGCTGATAATTAGAAAAGTTGCATGAATGTGGAAAAAGGATGTTTGCAAATCATATGTGAAGATTGCTTTTCTCCTGCAACTACTCTTGGAGTGCAGTTAATATTTCACACATGATGCAATAAAAACATACTTGCGTGGTTAGGTAAGAATATTAACTGACCATGGCTGAGTGTTTTTGTAAACAATTATTTTTATGAACACTTTTATTTGGTTTGCCATGTTTGCTTTTTTCTTATCTTATTTCCTTGTTTGGCAGATGTGTAGTGTCACTGAAGAGACACAGAAATGTAACTTCTTTTCGAGCAAACCTCCAATTTCTTTTTGGTTTTCAACAAGAATGATCTGGGGTTCTGACAGCTATCTGCAAGGCTATCTCTGCGCATCCACTCTGGTGCCGTGTCATTCCGATCATCTTCTGGTCGCAGGTGTTTACATGCTTCACTGCTATAGTGTTTAAGAGGCAGTGCAAAGCAGGACAGAACAGCCATAAAGCCCAATGGGTCCTTTGACTGAATCACATCACACACAGATATACATATAGGTACACACACATTTTATCTCACAGTCTGTTTCCAGATCTTGGCATCATTGTGCTGGCACTAAAGGGGGCTTTTCTGGTGAGGTGCTCTGTGTGTGTTCATATGCATGTCTGCCCCTCAGGGCTCCTCCCTATATCTCAGCAATTTGCTCCCTTTATCGCCATCAGGGGAGCAAATGGTTTCTATAGCGACAGGCAATAGAAATGTCTATTTTTTTTCAGTTTTGAAGCCCTTGAGAGTGAAAGCGAGTTTGTGAGTAACTGTGTGTGTTTCTACACCACAAGTCAGCCAAGCTCATGACTACATTGTCATCCTGGATCAATTTACTGGGATTACAATGAGGTTTTATACCATTGTTATCCTATATTACATTTTTTTTATTTTATATATAAATTCCTTTTTTATTTGTTGTCCTTCACATCTACACTTGTGTTATATGACCACACACACAACCACACACACACAACTTAGTTTCAGACTGATAGGCGTGACATTGTTTCACTGCCTCCTCGCCAGAGGTGGTAAAACCTCTAGACGGAACATGAAGACGTGTCATAAGAACTCAGCAGATGGACACACACATTAACATGCTGTGGTTTCCTCAGAGGCATCCATGTCCTCTCTCTTTTTTTTATTTGCAGTTTTTCAGTTTTTTCAGTTTTGTCATCTGATGTCTGTGAGGAATAAAAGTTAGCTAGTTTCATTATTATTCAGTTTGTACCTTGCTACTATAGAAGGCCCACCTATGTGTGGGTCCCTGTGCAGTCTGGAAAGATGTGGAGTTGGCATTAGCCATTTTTTCTGATCTGGATGGGTAAACAAAGAGAAAGCACAGTGAAATATATTTGTTTTTATAGACTTCCAAATTCCATTGACTAGATGTTGCATCCATCCATCCATCAATCCATCAGCCAGTTTAAAGGAGAGAAAAAATTGAGACAGAGTATGTAATGTTGACATGAAAAAAGTGCAGGAACTCTATTTATGGTATTCAGTTGTGAGGACAAAACGAGAACAATAATGTGCGATCATGCAGTCACACTTCATGTGAAATCATTTAATGTACGAACATATTGTTCTAAGTGAGTTTTAGCCCATAAAGTTATCATAGGATATGTGCTTAGTGACTGTCGTACAGAAGTGAAAGAACACAAGCATTTGTTTATTATAGCAGGTTTAGACCCAGTGTGAACTAACTTGATCAGGATTCATTTTAGCATTGACACAGAGATGGTGACTCGAATCTCAGGCTTAGATCCAAGTTGAATTTATAATGCAAAAACACAAACTTCAGTCTTTACTTATTGTCAGTTTCACATATTGCTTTCTCTACAAGGTTGCAATTGTTTTTGCTTTAGCTAAAACGTTTGGCCTTGCTCTTTATTTAAAAATTATTACATATCTTGGAACATTTTTACTGTTTAAACTTGACAGCATATGTTTTAAATACAGATTTGTATAATTTCCTAACAGTGATGTGCAATGAGGTTCATGACTAGTGAGGCGCAGACTCTTCTGGAGTCAAATGTACAAATATATAAACCCAAAACAGAGGCTTATATTTCAATTTTGACCATAGTTGAATCATCATAATCTTTTAATTATGCATTAATCAATTCCATACTGTTCAACAATTCAATAGCAAGAAAAACAAAAGAATGTTTTATATAAGTTGAAATTTGACTAGCAATGGGCATACACCAAATGCTTACATCAGTGTGTGTGACACAGCACCATCAATGGCAAACAGCAGTTAGCACCTCTCGACTCTTTTAAAGCTCTTTAAAGTACCCCAAAATAAAAGCACCCCCTTTGTGCTTATTTATATTTCTAGGTAAACATTATGATTTGATAATTAGCTAAATAATTTAAGGTTTGCAGGCTGAATTAAATAGACATGAGGGTCAGTGAGGCATTCTTGGCCGGTCGCAGTTTCTGGTTTAAAAACACAAAAAAAGAAAAAGAAAATGCTGCAGGTTCTTTGATAGAGGTAATGGTTTTGAATTCAGCAGAAGATGAAGGAATCTCTCCTGTGCATCAAACCATATATACCTAACCTTTAACAGATTTATTTGCTAAACTCAAAAAAGTATGTTGAAGTACATGGTCTTGGTTGATAGGTTTATTGATGATTGTGGGAAAATTGGCTGATTCTGATCTCTGGCTGTTTTATTCTTGTATCTCTTGAATTAGATTCTCTGGGAAAATATCATTTCTTAATGATTCCACATTTCCGGTAACATAGGGGTGAGGACAAAAACAGTACACAAGTAAATTCTTAACCTACAGTAATGTCAGTTTCACAGGCAACCTATATTTGTTTTAGACTCGAGACGTGACTTGGACTTCCAATGACAATTTAATAGCAAAGCACAACCAATTTAATACTAATAATGACAGACTTTGTTATTCCACGTGTCACAATGTAAAGCTGATGAAAACTGATCCGCACGCAAAGTTTATTGTTGAGCAAGAAGGTATCATCTCTCCACTTACAGCTAATATAAAATCTTTTAGTGTAAACTGCAGCAGCACAGCTGCAACAGTGATGTGATGAAATTTGACCTTTAAATGTAAGAAGAGTTTCACAAGTATTGACCTCAACAGCCATCTGTTGTGACTCGTCTGTCCTTTAACATTACAGAGCTAAGGCCAAAGGTGTAACAGCCTCTTTACGCGCAATTAATGGTCAGCATTTGGAATAGAGGACCCTAAATCTATTTAAAATAATAACAGACTTTCAATACATAACTGTATTTTAATGTGATAAAAAAATGACCAATTGAGAACGAACTAACGGATCAAAGTAAACTTTCATTGATGACATTTTCTCAGTAATATCTGTTCACTCTGTCTGTAGTTTCTTACATTTTAACGTTTGTCAATTAAATGTGAAAGCCTTAGTAGTTGTATATTAAGAAATGCATTCAAATTAGTGTATTTCATCCATCCAGCATCTCAGTAAGTGATTTTCAGATTTCAGTCGGTCCAGCCCAGTATTTGACTGTTTATTGTTTTTTAAATCTATCAGCAGATCATGCAGCCCACATACAGTTAGTGTCTGCATGTGTGACAGAAGTTCTCAGCAAAAAACAACTGCTGGGGCAGCTTTGAGTCTTTGTCTTCTGAGAGATGGATTGGAGGCTGTCAATCATGTGTGCATGGTGGGATTCTTTGCCAAGGCCTCCACTGACTCTGCTTTATGGATGTAGGACACACAAACCCATTCTTCCTGGCAGACAAACAAATACACACAAAACACAGACACTCTCATACTCTGCACTCCGAATAATACCCTTTGCCAGCTTCCCTATGTTGTGAAATGGCTTTCCTCCAACCACAGCTATGTTTGTTATCCAGTCTACTCACACAGCACTAAGCAGACGCTGAGCCAGGCTCCCTGCCTGCAACGTAACCCTGTTTGATCCTGCCTCTAAACACACATAGGCGCAAACTCATCCACTCCACCCCGCTGAGTGGCCGGCTGCAAGCTATCCACCTCTTGCCACCTGACAGAGTAAGCAGTCTGTCAAAAACATCAAACCAGGCTTTGCTTTAAGGTCCAATCCTCTCACAAATCCTCTTCTGTACCTTTAAATCTAATTTGATCTTTCAGAATCATCTTTCTGTCTAATTTCAGCATTTTCTACAATTTTGTGATGGTTTCTTCGTATATGCTGGATTGTCTGTGGTCCATTGCAGTAGCTAAACCATTTTCATATATACAGAGCTTTCATGGTTTTGTCAGCAGTATTTACATGTCAGATACTTTAGGCAAAGTTGTGATGCAGACAGATAATTTGTTTCGCTTGAAAGATCTGAGTAGAACGGCAGATAAAGCTCTGATCTCAGTGGTTTTCCAGTTGATTAAACTTTTTCTCCTAGGTTAATATAAAAGTCCAGTATGTAGCATATAGTGACATCCTAACTTCAAATTGCATACAACTTACTCCCAAACCATGGCGACCCTCGGTTAATGAAGTCCCTTACAGATATAATCAAAGTGCACACAGGGACAGATGCTGATTCGTTTAAAAAACTCTCAGATCCTTGTTTTAATTTAGTTTAATTAAACTTTATTTATTTAGCACATTTTATGTAGTTGAACATTTTAAGGTATTTCACAAGATGAAAGCAAACAGGCAATACATGGAATAAACAAATATAAGGAAATTAAATATCATATCTTGGAAAATAATTTTGCTCATAGAAGACAAATAAACTAAAGACAAACTTGCAAATATGTATAAAAGATACCTGTAAAGAATTTTAAGCAATTAATGAACAGTTATCAGTAAGAAAACCTAGTGCTTTTACAAATACTTTTTAACTAAAGACTGAAAATTGAAGGTTCTGCTCCAGTTCTGGATCAGGAAATTCTGAGAACAGTTAGATGGCCAGCATTCTGAAGGCGAAGATTTTTCATCAGGTTGAGGGGGATACGATCTGTAAGATAGACAGGAGATGTGCCATTATTAGCTTATGTGATACGAAGAAATTAAAATTGTATCCATGATAAGGTTTTGACAGGTACCTTTTAAAGCAATGACTGCATCATTTTGGATTAGCTGGAAGCCTTTACATATGTATACAGGGGTTGGACAATGAAACTGAAACACCTGTCATTGTAGTGTGGGAGGTTTCATGGCTAAATTGGACCAGCCTGGTAGCCAGTCTTCATTGATTGCACATTGCACCAGTAAGAGCAGAGTGTGAAGGTTCAATTAGCAGGGTAAGAGCACAGTTTGGCTCAAAATATTGAAATGCACACAACATTATGGGTGAAGTACCAGAGTTCAAAAGAGGGCAAATTGTTGGTGCACGTCTTGCTGGCGCATCTGTGACCAAGACAGCAAGTCTTTGTGATGTATCAAGAGCCACAGTATCCAGGGTAATGTCAGCATACCACCAAGAAGGACGAACCACATCCAACAGGATTAACTGTGGACACAAGAGGAAGCTGTCTGAAAGGGATGTTTGGGTGCTAACCCGGATTGTATCCAAAAAACCTAAAACCACGGCTGCCCAAATCACGGCAGAATTAAATGTGCACCTCAACTCTCCTGTTTCCACCAGAACTGTCCGTCGGGAGCTCCACAGGGTCAATATACACGGCTGGGCTGCTAGAGCCAAACCTTTGGTCACTCATGCCAATGCCAAATGTCGGTTTCAATGGTGCAATGAGCGCAAATCTTGGGCTGTGGACAATGTGAAACATGTATTGTTCTCTGATGAGTCCACCTTTACTGTTTTCCCCACATCCGGGAGAGTTACGGTGTGGAGAAGCCCCAAAGAGGCGTACCACCCAGACTGTTGCATGCCCAGAGTGAAGCATGGGGGTGGATCAGTGATGGTTTGGGCTGCCATATCATGGCATTCCCTTGGCCCAATACTTGTGCTAGATGGGCTCGTCACTGCCAAGGACTACCGAACCATTCTTGAGGACCATGTGCATCCAATGGTTCAAACATTGTATCCTGAAGGCGGTGCCGTGTATCAAGATGACAATGCACCAATACATACAGCAAGACTGGTGAAAGATTGGTTTGATGAACATGAAAGTGAAGTTGAACATCTCCCATGGCCTGCACAGTCACCAGATCTAAATATTATTGAGCCACTTTGGGGTGTTTTGGAGGAGCGAGTCAGGAAACGTTTTCCTCCACCAGTATCACGTAGTGACCTGGCCACTATCCTGCAAGAAGAATGGCTTAAAATCCCTCTGACCACTGTGCAGGACTTGTATATGTCATTCCCAAGATGAATTGACGCTGTATTGGCCGCAAAAGGAGGCCCTACACCATACTAATAAATTATTGTGGTCTAAAACCAGGTGTTTCAGTTTCATTGTCCAACCCCTGTATATAATATATATATCTATATATATATATATATATATATATATTATATATATATATATAGATAGATATATATATATCTATATATATATAGATATATATATATACAGAAAACAAAACCTATAATTATACTGCAATACTCCATCCTGGCAGTGACAAATACATGGGTGATGCCACATTTGTGCACACAAGGAATTTGACTCTGGTGCACTTTGCTCTCAGTGAAGATTTTTTATTGTTTCTTATAAGAAAATAGAAAAAAAAAAATTATAATGTACATATATACACAAGTGACTTTACAACAGAATATAATGTCAGATCAGTTCAAGTATGCATGGTGTTGTTGTGGTCTCTGACTGTCAAGTGTTCATCAGAGAAACAGCCTGGAGGAAGAAACTGCCTCTGTGGCGGCTGAATATAGCAAACAGTGCTTTGTAGCCCAATAAATGTCAGATATTCATTTTTATATTATGGTCTTACTCTTGGTGGTGTTGGTTTTGCTCCAAATCATAAAATTAAGAAACCTAGATGTTATGTTTGAGCATGACTTGTCTCTTTAGTCTGATATTATTAAAACGTTTTAAGAACAGTGTTCTTGTCTGTCTGTCTGTCTGTCTGTCTGTCTGTCTGATAGCAGTGAAGTTATATGGGGAATGGTTTTGTGACATCACACCGCAGAGCATTTCCTTGTTGCCAGCTACAGTAGGTGCTACTATTGTGTCAGATTGTAACAGATCCAAGCTTCAACATCAGATAAAGCTGTGAAATGTGTGTGTGCTAAGGTTAAGGTCCCAGCATTTACCAATGCACATTGTGAGTTAGATACCGGAGAAGTGAAGAAATCATGTAATGTTGCTTGTTTTTTTTAATACTATATCTGTTGTATGAACCTGTTGTATAAACCTGTTTCCCAACATCCACAGAGCCTGTTGCTTTGTGGATGTTGGGAAACTCTGCTAAACCTAGGGACACTACACAGCTGTCACAATCTTCACAGATTTTGAAAAGACATGGAGTTCATACTAACAGACTGGTTTCAGCAGATTATTGGTACACTACTGAAAGACTGAGGATCATACACTTAACAACTCCACCTGCTGAGGGATCATAGAGTAGAGAGTTTGTCAAACAAAGTAAAGCCAACTGAACGCATCAAGCTTTCTGGAAACTGTCCCAAGGGCAACAGTTTAAAGAGTAAAACGTTCCTGTTGGAGGCGGTGTTCTCAGAATTCAGAAAGGCTGTGTTTCTTTTCCATCCTTCCCTAAAATAAAAGGGATGCAGTTCAAAAATTTTTCATCTAATTTATACCACAAGTGAGTTTCTTAAATCTAAATTTGATGTGGTAGTGTTGACTGCATTTGTAATGCTCATATGGAGAGTTTGGAACATTGTTTTAGTTTTTGTTCATGTGAGGTTGTTACTTGGTTTTGGTATGGCTTTCAATGTTGACTGTGTTCTAAAAAGTGGATTATATCTACATTAAAATGCAACATATTGTTTACATTAATGAAATGTAGAATTTATGATTCTGAGAAATATTTTATCTATGAATGTATAATAAGCTACTGGCAAAATGACCTGTTTTTGATAAATCATGGAATTTTACAGCATTTTTATTTTTCTGATCATATCTGAGTGTCGTCTGTTTATTGTGTTTTTTCCCTGTGTTCTAACTGTGTTCTCCTCAATGTAAATAGTTAGCTGTTAGTTTGTATTAGGCTCACTGTTATGTGTGCATGACGTGATAATGTCATATATTTTCAAATGAAGTTTTCAAAGAAAAATTCGCTCACTGCTGGCTTTGTGTCCCAGCCTCTCTTTTTCATTGGTTGTTAGCTTCAACATGTTTGCTTTTGTTTCAGTAATCAGATCACACTACCCAGCTATGTCCAGATTTGGATCAAAGAACTTCAAACATGTTTGATTGATTGAGACTTTAGCCCCTCTTACACTAACAGATCTTTAGTCCCCAACTGGGAATTGTGGGTAACATTTGGCAAAAACATTGCATAGTTTGTCCCCAGCTTAAATCTAAAACGAGACAAATTAATGTACAACAAAGTCATCCATTCATTTATTTAGGTTTCTTTTAAATTTTTTCCAGATGTCATGTGCACATCATAAACTGAGTAATTACAGATGTTTTTCTGATAATCCTCGAGACCAAAGGTATTGTTTGCCAGTTCATATAAGTAAAGAGACTTCTGTGGATAAATACATTTTGACATACTGGTGTTGTTTGATACATCCTGTATGGTCATTAATATATTGCTCATTATACATTTGTGAAATGTTTTGTATGCATTTCCAGTTAACTCCAAATCTCATGCGGTGCTTGAAGCATATTTTTTGGTAATGCAGTGATTTCATGTTTATCATTCTGACTGCTAAACCTAAAATCATGTCAGCCCACGTTAAGAAGAAAAATGATGACAGGGAATCAAATTTGGTCTCCTTGTTGCTCATTAAGCATTTTCCTGATGCTCATCGGGGGATTAGAAAAATGCTTCATATCATTTAATAAAGTGAAAGTCAGTTTTCTACCTTTCACTCTCTGACCTGTTCCGGTTCTGTTGCCCACACACATAAATGTCAGACACCCTGGGTTTCAGCTTTATTGCTTGTTAGAAGCTGGGTCTTTGTACTACCCTGAACAGGTCACTGTTTATGGAACTGTACCTAGCTCTCCCTGGAAATGGCCAACATTTCTGTCACTTTCCTGTTTCTGTCGCGAGGATGAGCATTTCAGGCAATTATGATACCCTTTCACAACAACACAACCAAGCACTAAACAGCTGGGATGGCAGACACAGTCTAAACAAGCAGAAATGTTGAGCCATAAAAACAAATGTCCACTTTATGAAAAGCTTTATGTGGAAAGTTCAAAAAGTCATTGATTGCTGCTGGGCTGCCATGCTGCCTTAAGCCAAACAGGAATGAAGCTCTTACACCATACCAGTAGCATCACTGTAAAGTCCTTTACTTCAGTAGTTCAATTCAAAAAATAAAACTCAGATATTAAATAGATATTTCACTTGTTTTTGTTCATTTAAATGCATGTGGCTTACAGCTTATGAAAAGCCGAAATTATTTTTCTTATTTGAGTGAAAGGAAAACACTGACATAGAAAATGATGCACATTCAAAACAGATAACAGCCCTTCTGAAATAATTGTGTAGGAAATCCTTTCAAGAGTTAAGGGGAGATTTACAAAGCGTGGACTGCAGCCGGAGTTAGAATCCTCTTTTACAAAACATTGACAAACCACCTCTAAGCTCTCTCTGGCCGTTCAAAAATCACAAGTAAAGTCAGTGATATCCTCCACAGTTGTGAGTTCTCCAGCAGTGCAGGATGATGCCAGGTGTCATGCAGTCTCTCACCTTTTTACTCTTTTTGTCAGAAATTATTCTGGGTCTTGTATACGCTTTTAAATCCTATGTCAAACTGTACATCATCAATACATTACTCCCCCGACCCGCAAAGCTAACTTGCCACTGTATAAGTCAGCCAATGACTGGCTGTGGCTACCTTGCTTGGTGGGTCAGGGGCGTAACAGAGGCGGGTTGACTTCTACCTCTATGCTGCATCTGTCTTTTTATAAAAGACATGGAGAAGGCAAAAGACGCCTTAATCTTTTAAGCCCTTTTATTTTCTACTTTTATTACTGTAAGTTCCCTTAGTTAAACATGGACCTGTGTGGTATCCACAGAAATATTAGAATCTTGGCTAAAAGCAGATATAAACCATACAAATACCAGTTAAAACTACAAGCAGTAGAATCAGAAAGTAAACAAATTATACAAAATGTCATCCCCTCAAAAATCCAGCTCAGCTGTTCATCACGGCTTCTACACACAAAACCAGCATATCTGCTAAAGGCAGAGATCTCACAGGCTCCAAAAATCTAAATTTTATCACAATCCGTATAGGATTTACTCAATCACCCCCAAAGGAAGACCAGAATTATCACTTGCGTTTGAAAAGATAATTTGTAACATAACGATTATTTAAATATAGTTTGTAATTTTGGAGAAACTGTTAGATTTGGGCTATAGTGTTATTTTAAGCACAAACTTCACAAAGCTTATGAGGTTAATCCCACCTTGAAGTTTTTTTTTTATGTTATTCTGATTTATTATAGTTTATTATGATGTTCTCGAAATGTTTTGCTTACTTTCCACTGGTTAGTTTTACCTCTACTTGCACTGTTACCAGAGTGAGACCTTCAAAGACTGAGGTGAGCTGACTTCAGAAGAGCCAAAATAAAAGAAACCTCTTTTTTTCCTAAACTGAGGCTAAGCATAGATTAGAAAAATATCTGTTGTGCTTCTCCTGGTCTGCAATACGCAGTCTATCCACATTAGTTCTGATCACTAGCTGCCTCGAGGGTTTCTCTTTCTCCTCTTCCATCCTTCTCTCTCTCCTTCCCTCTCTTTGTTTACCACATAGAGGTTGATTTATGTCAGCTGCGCTTGGCAGAGTTGGGTGGCGTGGGCGAGATACAGCAGCTGAAGTGGAGCGAGAGAGGAGACGATGAGGAGGGATGAAGAGGAAAAGGCCAAAATTGGAGGGATGTAGCTAAAAGAAGGAAAGTAAATGCAGAAGGTTTGGTGAGAACAGAGAGAATGGGAAGTGGGGGTGGGAAGCTGGGTGTGTTGACAGAAAGAGGTGTTGTGCAAGCCTCAGGTGTCTCTGGCTGATTTGTATTTTTTTTATTTTATGGTGCCTCTTTACGTCAGAACACAGGCTCTCTTGCTCAGGGGCTCTTATTGTGTGTTTGGTTCCCATCCCGCTCATTATGTTTACACCACATCATATAAGACTTAAAGGGTCCTGTATAGAATATGAATATTTAGAGCAAAACTCTTTTTTTTCATATGGTTCAGTTAGACATAAAGTCCACTGGTAAACTAATGGAGCAGAGAGGTGAGCTGTATGATGTTTTCTGCAAAATACAAACAGTTGCCTTCAACATCAAAACATGATTATGAAACAGAAGCTCAGAATTGCAGGTTCTGTCTCCAGGTATTTATATCTCAGTCTGTTGCACAACATCATGTTTTGTAGCTGAAAGCATTTCTTGGTGCATAAGCAAAAGAGAGGAATAAATAGAATAAATTTGGTTAAACCAAATATTTAGTTGTGAATCCTTGGCTGGAAATAATTACATCACCTTCTAATAAAATGGCAGTTTTCTTTTGAAAACCTTTTTCCAGACTTTAACCCTTAAACCAAAAGAACCAAATGTTGAACTTGTTGATGGTTTTAGCTGCAACCCCATCCGGTCTGTGGACGTCTGCAGCTCCTCCAGAGTAATCATGGGTCTCTTGGCTGCTTCTCTGATCAATGTCCCCCTACCATGGCCAGTTTAGGTGGACCAGAGAGAATGGGAGGTGGAGGTGGATGTCTGTGCCATACTTTTCCATTTTCAGATGATTGAATGAACAAAGGTCCTTGAGATGTTCAAAGCTTACGACACTGTTTTTTTTTAACCTAACCCTGCTTTAAACTTGTCCACACTGTTCTTTCTGATATGTCTGCTGTGTTACCTGGTCTTCATGATGCTTTGCGAATATATGTTGTTCACTAATGTTCTTAACAGACGTTTGCCTACAAAGTGCTTAATAAAATGGGTCCTATCTGGTTGACACTCTGAATGAATTTTGTCAAGACTTGGGTCAGTCTGGTCGTCAAGGGATTACAGGCTAGCAGTACCTTCACTACGCTCAAGACTGTCCAAACTCTTTTCATGTGTCGTTAGATGATGGTAGAAGGACCTACCGAGCGCTATCAGAACAAGAAACTCTTGCTACCCTAGCACCTACCCTGTACTTTCCTACCCCTGTACTGCATCTCTTTCTTTCAACACTTCCCTCCATGCCTGCTCTCCATTTCTGTACTGTGCCCCTATCACTGTGACAGAGCCTGACTAGTGGTCTCCCTTCAAGTAGCTTATTGCTAGCTTTCACATTAACTGCATTTAAGTATCCTCGTTTATCCTCAAGTCACTTTGGATAAAAGGGTCTGCCAAATGCATAAACATACACCTCTGAGGCCTTAACAGAAGTGTTGCATTTATACTGAGATTAAAATACACACTGGTGGAGTTGCACTTGATTTTATTTAGGGGTACATGAGTAAAGAGGACTAAGCATACTTGTGCACAAGAACACAGTTCAGTGCAGTTCTGATTGTTTTGGAGAGAAAGTGATTGAAATATTCACAGTTTGCAAAATGCATTCAGATTCTGGAGACTGAAATATTCTACTAAATTTGATTTATTTTAAAAAACAAACTGCTAAGCCCCCTTTACAGCAGACTGGAGGAAGTATCAGCTGGTGTTTACTTTTTATAAATTTATATAGTAATGTCCATTTCTGATTTTATTAACCCGCAGGTTTATTTTTTTCTTCAAATGAACTTTCTTTAACCTGATTAAGATTTTCCTAGAAGCAGGGTCTTTATGTCTTTATGGTCTCTTTTTCATGACCCCACCCATTAGCACCACAAGAACTTAGAAATAGGAATAGATCTCCTTAAAACAACTACATTAGATGAGGTAATATATGCAAGATTACAAGGAAAATTCAGGGTGGAGTTGTGGCACAGAACATTCTGATTGATCAAGTATTACAAGTGTCTGATAGCATTTTTTCTTTCAGTCATCTCCTGAATAATCTTCAGTTCAGCTGTTTTCCTGTACAATCACCAAATGAGACACATTACTCTGTAATCTCATTAACCCAAGCTTTATAGTACTCTAACGCCACGCTTTGCGGGAAAAATATGCAGTTCACATGATTCATGAAGCAAACATTTAACAGCCACTGTATTAAATGCAACTGTTTATGACTATTACAAACCTCATTAAAAACAATGTATGTGTGTGCTGGAATGGATTAAAAGCTATTTAAGTACAGCTTTAGTTTATTTTCCAAGAATTCATAAACAGACTCGAGAACAGAACATTATTCTAATCCAGCTAATGGTGGTCATGGAAACATGGATAACAAATTCCATCCATCGAAAAGCTGCTCTGCTATTTCACTAAAAGAAAAGTGTTTACCTCGTGGTGGCAGTAGGTTAAATTCAGACAATTACCAAGTCTGAATGACTCATCCTCAGAAAACTACAGAGTGTTTTCAGAGGATGAGTTTTCAGAGGATGAGCACCTCTGTAGCACCTCCAAGGAAAATTCACCCAGCAGCTGATTTCCAGATAAACTACGTACAAATTAATCTCTGCTTCTCTTTCTCTCTTTTCCTGCAGCTGGTCAGTTGAGCCAATCAGCTCATTTCTCCCTGCAGCTGCCCTACACTGTGCTGGGCCTTGGCCGCAGCGCCAACTTTCTGGATCACCTCTTCGTTGGCATTCCCCGGCAGCCTGGAGAAACGGTGAGGACGCATATTTGAAGACATGACAGGGCTGTATTAACAGGAGGGCTGCTCAGGGCTCCCAGCAGGAATGAATACAGGCTGTGCAGGTTTACAGATTATCATCTGGTGAAGCAGGAAAATTGGAAGATCATAACAGTTAAAAAGCTTAAGAAACAACACATTTAAGCCCCTACACAAAACTTAACAGTAAATGACAAATTGAGTTATATCTGAAGAAATGCCATGCATGTCTCAAGTACTTAATGTATTAAGTTTAGTCAGCGAGAGAGAAGAAACAGCTGCAGAATCATCATATTAAGAGCCAAAACACTGTCCAAGAAAATCTCAACTAATAGAATAATTCATGAAGGCATTTCAAAGCACAGAGCGGAAGTTTTGTTTCCTAATTCAGCTTTTTATCTCAAGGAACTTAGATCTTAGAATTATTTAAAAAAAAATTCGTAAATGTCTTTCCATTTACTCATTCGCTTATCAAATCAGAAATGCTGGGGAGAAACAGCTAAATCTATTAGGATGCTCTTAATCCTCTGCCATCCTTTAAGGCTTGGTTTGGATTTTTTACAGCTGTTTATGCAAGAAAATGTGATACCTAGTTGTCAAGGAATGTGTTCTAGCAAACTGTCTGCTAATGAGAGCAGCTCATTAGACAATGTGAGAAAGATGCCATCCCCACATCTTTTAAACACTAATTATATGTGTGTATTAGCTGAACACAGTTTAAATCCCAGCACCAATCTGTCTGTTTCTCTCCAGTTTTCATTTTTGTTTGCCTACAAATGTATGGCTCATCTTCCTAAACACACATTACTCGTATATAGAGGCAACTGCGGCTCAGTAAGAAGAGTAGTTGTCTTGCAATCAGAAGGTTGTGGGCAACGCACTTAACCTCAAGTTGCCTATCGATCTGCGTATCGGTGTATGAATGTGTGAGCGTTAGTGAGTGCGATTGGGTGAATGTGGCTCTAGTGTAAAAGTGCTTTGAGCGGTCTGTATGACTGGAAAAGCGCTATATACGTTCAGTCCATTTACCATTTACCATAGTCACATTTTTCTTTAACTTTGCATCTCCTCCTTAATGAGCACCAGTGAAATATTTTCGCTTGTCATAAATAGTGTTTGGCCATACCTTTTATAGAAGCACATTTTCAGCCTACACCTCATTACAAGTGTAAAGAGATCTATTTTCAAGGTTAAGTGTGCATTTAAAAGACAAAGGTTACAAATTAGACAATATATAGAAACTTGGTGGCATAATACAGCACTAAAATGTGGAATTACTCACACCTAGGCAGGAGCCGGTATGAGATTCTCACAGTTTAATAACCTTGAGGAAAATCCACAGTTTTACAGTATTTTAAAAAGTAAAAACAAAATGTAGAAGGTGATCTAATTCCATTTATTTAAAACAGATAAGCTCCAATTATTTCAATACTGCTCAAATAAGGTATCATCTATTACATTTATTCCCATTATCATGTTAATACATAAACTCAAAGGGATAGTTTAGTTTTTTATTATTCCATGTGAGGTTCTGTAAAGTGGTACTAGTAATGTAAATGTAGTTCCCTTACTTTTAATAAATTAATAAATGAATGTTTAATTTCCATGGGAACAATGCTATGTTAGCGGATATTAAACTGCTGTATCAGTCTGCCTTTTGACTTGCCTTGTGACTCATCAGTCCGATCCAGGTCCACCAAGAATGGGGTAAACCTGTATTATATGCATTAGGCGGCCATTTTTCTATATTCAAGATAGTACATCCCTGTGTTTTTCCAGGGCTTGTAGCTGTTTGGAAACTATCTTGGTGGACCAACAAATCAGTTTGATACAGTCAGCAGCTTCAACCTTCCTATTTTCATGTAGTAATGCAGTTATTCGGCTAGGAAAATAGCAGTCTCTTCTGAAAAAGTGTAAGTCTAACAAGCAGATATTAACTGGTTTGCTAGTCATCCTATCTGCTCAGTGACAGCCTCCAATCAGCTGCTTAACAGACATGCTTGTAGTATTAAGACAATGTTGCCTCTATTAGAGCATTGGATGGCACTTCACTGTCAGGGTTTTTAACAACTAGAAATATTTCCAGACTGCTAAATTAGAAGTTTAGGAATCTTCTCCCAGCCTGCTGACTGGCAGTGTACAGAAACATGTGGGGAAGGGTCAGTGCCACATTATTCTATGGCTCCACACAGCCAAGGAAAACTGTGGCATATCTCTGGCATATCATTAAAGGATCTTTAGACCTGATGGAAAACTTTAGCCATTTTTGAAACTGTAATTGTTTAAAATCTTGTGTATCTTTATACTGGGAACAACCTATGTCCACCCACTGCATTTCTGTTCAGAATAACAATAAATCCATGTTGGAACTGCCTTAAAACAAATCTTTGTTTAACATATCTGGAAGCTCACAATGCATGAATAATTCTGGAAGCAGCCCAGATGTGCTTCCCGCCATACAACTGGCTAATATCAAACTAATATGGTGAATAATGGAAAGGTTTTGTTGCTGTAATTTATTCTTCACCCACATTTCTATACTTCACTACCTCAAATGTCATCACTCTTCAGCTCAGCTCTCTCCCCATCTCTGCAGTCATCTCCAGTTCTGTTTCCTCTCCCCATACACTTGTCACTCTGAATATTAGGAACAACAGAGCCCTTTTTCTCCTCTCCCGTGTGGTACGAAGGTCTTCATCAAGCAGCTCATTTAAATTGCAGATGAATAAGTCCAACAAACTCTGGAGCTGTAGTGCAGCTCAACCAGGCTGCTTTACCATCCCCTTTTTAGTGCCTTGTTTCTATATACTTTTATATCATCCCCTGTTCCCCTTTTCCTCTTCCTTACCCATTCCTTCTACAAAGTGACTTAATGAACGATGCAGCCTTTTCTACAAAGTGGACTCTTTTTTTTCCTCCCAGAGGGTCTGAAGAGTGGTTGGGCTGCATTAAATCTACAATGGCTTTGAGGAAAAGTTGGGCCTCCACAGTAAAGAGGACAATATTTATAAATCCTTGCCACCGTGACATCTTATTACTTTTTTTTTAGCAAGTTTAGATCTTTTTGTTTATCTACGTTCTTGATCTGTCTCTGTAGTTTCTGTTCTATTTTTGATCCAATTTTTCCCTTCTGTCCTGTTATCCAACCACTGTGGTTCAGGTGGTAGGAGTTCCTCCTTTAACCGGTGGGTTGCCGGTTCGAACGCCCTCTCTGTCCTTCTCAGTCGTGTGTCCTTGGGCAAGACACTTCACCTGACTTGCCTGCGGATGGTGGTCAGAGGGTCCGGTGGCACCGATTGTATGGCAGCCTCGCTTCTGTCAGTCTGACCCAGGGCAGCTGTGGCTATTGCGTAGCTCACCACTGTCAGTGTATGAATGGGTGGATGGCTGATTGTAGTGTAAAGCACTTTGGGGTCTGGGACTTGATAAAGTGCTGTACAAGTGCAGGCCATTTACCACGTCTTATAATTTCTCACATATAATAGCAGTTTCTGAATGCTGTTTCACTGAAGGAGAGGGTCTGTAAAATTTGTGGAATATATTCCATCTTCTTTCCAGAGTCTCTTGTCTTTTACTTCCCTCTTTCTTCCTCCTCATCATCTTTCTTGGTGAGTGTCTCTCCTCCTGCTTACTTATCTTCCACCCAGGGGATTCCCTTTGCTGCTCGAAGTGGTTTACTTCACTAATCAGTCCCCTATTTGTCACTCTCACCCGCCATGTCTGAATCCGCCTCCGTCGGCTCTCTCGTAGTGTGCTAGTTTCCCTGGCTTTGAACCAGAGTGTCTCTTGTTCTCTCTGAAGACTTGGGAACATTTTCCTCTTCCAAACAGGCAGCAGATCAGATCAGATCTGCTCCCAGGCAGCAGCAGTAGAAGTAGAGGCTGTCTCGCCTCCAACGTCGCTCCCCCGCCAGTTGCCACACTGATGGTTGGTGCTTTCTAAGAGCTAGGCGACAATGGCTGGTGGCAGAAATGTGCTTTTTACTTAAAAAGCATTGCCGTTGCTGCACGCTTATTTAAAATAGCTGCAAGATATGGTTCCTCTCTGTTAATGAGGAATCTGAAATCACAATTAAAAAACAGCTGCACTTCCATATTCTGCCAGACATCGGACTGGACATGTCCTCCAACTCCAAGCATTATTATGATCTTGGAATCACTGATGTGTTGCCTGTGGATATCATTGAACTCATAAAGTCATAAGGATCCCGAAACGTGAAAAAATTTTATTTACTGCATTTAATAAAAAATGTAGATAGAAAGACCAAAGTCAGGTTCCTACACAGACCTTAAAAGGTCTGGAATTTGATTTGATCATTGATCATTGATACAGTAAATATGGAAAAAGAAACTGAAATTCTAGACTTGATTCCTTATTTTTTGATGCAAAAACAATAAACTTAAATTAAATTTAGATGATGTCCTTTTCTCTTTGATTTGCCACATAAAACTCAAGGTTTTGTTAGGTTTCCAAGTTACTGACAGAGCTCATAGATAAATGCAGATTCTTTCAAACATCAAAAATCGACTGTTTCACTGATATCATTTTTTTATTTCTACTGATTTTGCTCCTGGACCTTTTTAGTCCGAGGTTGTAAATTGGGCCTGCAGTTTTTAAAGTCCATCCAGTTTAGATGCCAGATGAATAATCCTTTTTTATTTTACAAACAAAATAAGAGGATCAGACATAACAAACTATGATTTAAGAATCTGTATATAGGTCCAGGTTTATCCAGAAAGCAGGGTTAGTGAGAACTCAGATTAAGTTCTGGGGTAAGCATATGCATACCCTGGGTTTTCAGTTTCAGAAAGCCAGGCAGTCAAGTTACCCCTGCAGCTTACTCCGTGAACCAACCCTGCTTGATAGCAGGGTTTATTGAACTAACCCTGGGTTTGGTCTGCTTTTTAGCTGAGATCTGGAACAAGGAAAATGGCAGAAATGGCGTGATCTTTTCTGGAGGAGCCTGTAGACGTTGAAGCGCGAGTACTCCTCAGAAATCTTCGTCAGGAGAGGATAATCAGACAGCGATTAAATGTCTTATTATTTTCTGGATGAATATATTTTCGAGCGTTACCTTTTGTCTGCACCTCTTTTCGCCACATTCAATAATTTATCTCAATAACACAAAGACTGCATTTCGTTTTTATTCCAACGGCAGCTTTTTGTATGACATAGGTGAAGCTAAAAATCCTTCAAACGCATCTGTCATGCTGTCAGGAATGTTCATGTTGCAATTCAACTGCCCATGATGTCTGTCACAAACATTTTTTAAAGTTAGATTGTCCTCCTTAGCAGTGTGGTCCGTGTCGCTGCTTCTCAGGCAGGATACCGGATTCAATCCCTGACCGCGATTTTAGTTTAGTTCTGTTTTTTTACGATATCATCAGGTATATAAATAGCTTAGGTTTAGTTACATTTTATTATTAAACGGAGCTTTAGACAGTGACTTGGACATTTATATGTAACATTGCAATCTGAGAAACTGTTGGCACCCCTGCTGTAAAGTTTAGTGGTTTTCCCTAGTTACAGACACAGAAGACTTTTAAAAGAAGAATCCCACAGTATTGCAGGTATCAATGAAAGCATGCTAATTCTGCTATTTTGCAGCAGCAACATTATTGCTTTTCTTCTTAAATATGTCCCGATGTTCTTCATATGCCATCATTAATATTTCTAATTCATCGGCGAGAAATACGCACTTCAAGGCATCTTATTTCCTCACATTGCCATGGTGTTATCTGCCTTTCATTGAGGGCTTCTTATTTACTTGCACTCGAGCTTAACTCAGGGCGACCTTTGCTCAGAGTTGAGTAACCCAAGTGTTACCCTGTGATCTGAAACCGAAAACCCTGGGTATGATATTGTGGAGTAGGTCTACTCAGGGTATGTGCTTTCTACTTGGAACTTGTTAACCCTGCTTCCTGAAACGAGGCCAAGATGGAAGCTAACAACCTTTCTTCATGGCCCTCACCTTAGTCATGTGCTTGCCCTTAGCCGTTAGTGGTTTCAGCTTACAAAAACAATTTATAGCTTCCTATAATAATATAGCATTCAGATAATAAAAATAAACAATCATCATTTATATTTCTGAAAGCATTCTTTGTTTACAGCATTTTTTCACACCTGCCTAAAACTTTTGCACATTACTGTATATAGAAATATATGCGTTCATTTATTAATATAGTGAGATCTAGTCCGTCTTTAGTGAATTATTTTGAAAATCTGGATGTTGTGCTCGTTCTGTTTCCTAGTGGTGCGGTATAATTCATGCATATTGACTCCAGCCGTGCTCCGGCATCCGGCAAGAATAGACTCTGGTCGAATGGCCGTCCGCATACCCCAGCACTTGTGCTCTACCATCTGATGAAAGCTGACATCTTCTAACTCTACTACGTCTCTCTCTGATAGTGACTGAAATACAGTATATCTTAGAAATATCAGATTCTTTTCTACTGTCTGTGTTGCTGCCATTGTAGCAGCAGTCAGTTTACGTGCCGGGGTTCCGCTTCTACGTCATGAAAGACAGCAAAGGAGTAGTCTGGAAATGCCTTTTTAGTGAAATTTATGACCATATATCTCAAGAACTGTTCACTTCACTGGCATGAATTTACTTTTTGAAATATTTTATTAATTTTTCCTTTCTATAAATGTAATTGGATTTATCTTAGAAATTCGATGTCACAAGCACTTTAATTAGCCCCTTTTTATGAACGAATGCTGGGTACTCGAACAGCATATCATTACTTAACTTTGTTGCACAGGGATCAGAGGGTACTCGGCTGCCAGATCGTAGTCACTTTGGTCAGCTTATACATCAATATCCCAAGCATTGAAATGCTCACAGAGTGTTGCTTAATCACTCATCCAAAAATGGAAAGAATGAAACACAAATTCAAACCTACAAAACTGACAGGCTGGTCAAGTTAATTAATCTGAGAAACTGCCAAAAGGGGCCCAAAGTACCTCTGTAGGAGCAGTAATCCAAAGAGATTCACAGCTCAGATGGTAGAATAAGTCCAGCTCTACACAAATCTGGATATTATGGAAAACCAGCATAAAAAAGCTACTGTTATAAGATAAATTCAAAGATAGCCACAAGCCATGTAGTGGGGACAGCAAACATGTGGAGAAGGTGCTCTGGTCAAATGAGACACAAATTTACCTTACTGGCCTGTGTGTGTCATAAAACCAACACTGCACACCAGTGGTGGCAGCACCATGCTGTGGTACCTGCTGTCTTTAGTAGTGACAGGGAAGCTGAATGGAGCTAAATACAAGGCAATCCCGGAAGAAAATCTGCAAAAGCCCTGAAACTGCAGTGCAGGTTCACTTAAACCAGGGGTCAGCAAACTTTATGATTCAAAGAGTCATATCCCACCCTCACTACCAATAACTAAAAAATTGATTCAGCCCTAAAACCTAATTGACTTTTATTTTTAAAAGCTTAGTACGTTTTATACCTGCAATGAATTTCTATTACGATATTGATTGAAAGTACACAAAAAACCTACTAACATTACCCTTTTTATTACTTTTATATATACAAGCACTGATCTGTCATACCTGCTTGTGTTTTGAGTTCTTGAGTTTGTGTTTTTGTTAAATTACCTGGTCTAGTCTTTCGTTTTGTCTCCCTGCACCCCTAACCCACACCTGTTCTGTGTTTTCCCCTGATTGTCTGGTCACGTTTGTCATTGGTTACCCCTGCTGTTCAGTTATGTATTTAAGCCCGTTTGTTTCCTTTGTTCCCCGCTGGTTCCTTATGTATATTACGTGTATGTGCAATCTCATGTGTTGGCTACCCTGTCTGTGTCCTGCCATGGATAATAAAGACTCATCTTACCTGAAAACCTCGAGCTTTAGGAGTTCTTCCCTGCATTTTGGTCCATCAAAAACCCACTTTATGACATAATCAGCTGCTTATCAGTGTTGGCTAAAGTTAATAGCCTCTCTAGAGGGCCTAACAAACCGCATGTGGCTCTGGAGCCGCATGTTGCAGACTCCTCATCTAAACATACAGCACAGCTACAATAAAATGTGTGAGAATGGCCCAGTCAAAGTACAGCCATAAATCCAGTTGAAAATCTGTGCAGCAGAAAATGTTTACACAAATTATTAGCTCATGGGGGCTGAATACAAATGCACACCACATTTTGCAGATTTTTACTGTTACAAAATGAAAACTATTGATTACTTTCCTTTCAGTTTACAATAATGTGCTATGTTGTGCGCTGTCACATGAACTCTCAGTAAACATATTGAAGTTTATGGTTGCAACATAAAATGGGAAAAAGTTTAAGGCACTTTTGCAAGGCATAGGATATGCTGCTGTAATGACTTTTGGTAAAAGATGACAGTAAATATTTTCCAGCACGTTTTAATCAGATATCAGATAACAACCTTATTGCATCTGCGTTGGCTGAACTTGACAGGCTGTCATAAAAAAAATGTATGTTAACACAGAAATATGCACATCACTTAGATTCACTCAGCTCAGCCAGAGTGCTATATTAAATGTGGCTCTGTGACTCTTAAATGGACAGTTTATATAATGACTCGACTGTAACTGGGGGAAAAACATGCAGAACTTTGGGTGAGGAAATGTGTCATACAGAAAGCTCCATGTGAGGCTTGTGGTTACTATCATGGGCCTTGTCATTTCACAGGTTTTCTTTCTCTCTTTTCAGGAGATGAGGAAACAGGAGTGGACGGCCATCATTCCCAACTCTCAACTGATAGTTATTCCCTTCCCACACAATAATCCCCGCAGGTACATGAACACTCACTGTAGATATAATACATTACGACTGAGACATGCAACTTGCTAGGAAAAAGTATTGAAGTTGTTGCTATAGACACAGTTGAACACTTTATTAATAATCTGATAGCATTTAATGGTATTTTCAAGGTCCTTCAATTTGATACAGGCAGTGTCAGTGCTGTCTCTCAGGGAAAAACAATGCCCAGTGAGCAAACACTATTACATCACAGCATGTGTGCTCATGTTATTATGGTGTTGTTCACATGTTGTTATCAAAGCCCAGGAGGAGCTCCAGATGGCTGTTCAGCTCTGACAAACACGCTCTCTTGTCTCCCCCTCCATACAGTACACCACTTGTACTGTATGAAACACATGTTTCAAAGTGATTTCTTTTGACAGTTTTAGAGATGTGGCATTAATTATTTGTTTATTTTCTTAATAAAAATATAAAAAACAGTAATAATAGTTCATCTGTGATAGTGAAAACAGAGATCTCACAGCCAGAGATCAATGCAATAAGATGTTGTCTTATTCTTTGGACACACATTAACTCAGCTAAATATTGCACAATATTAGCAGTATTAACTTGTTTCCTTAACAAGTTAAAACTGGAATATTATTTTTTCTACTGCATAATATATTAATAGTATGGCATAGCTCTACTTCTTTTAGTTTTCCATTAGTAGTGCCATGTAACATACTTAAATTCACACTATATCACCAAACGCTGCCTCCTAGACTATTATACAAGAGTGTAACGTTTGGTGGAGGGGAATTATACTATGCATGTGTTTTTTATGGTTTGCTCTTGGCTCCTTAGTTCTTGTGAAAGGTACTCTTAATGCTGCAGCTGACTAAGATACGTTAGACAATTTCAGGCTCCCGGTTCAGAGTATGTGTGAACAGTTTGAGGATGGCCCCTTACAGGTTATACATAACTGCATACCAGCTCACAAATCAAGGTCTATACAGAAATGAATGAGCTATTTTTGGTCAGGAAGAACTTTACTAGCCTGCACAGAGCCAGACCTCAACCTGATATAGCACCTTTGAGATGAATTAGTCAGGCCTTCTCATCCAACATCAGTGCCTGACCTCACAAATGCTCTCCTAGACAAGCGGTCAAAAATTCCCATAAACACACTCCTAAACCTTGTGGACAGCTTCCCCAGAAGAGTTGAAGATGTAGTAGCTGCAAAGGTTTTACCAGCTCTATTTTAACGCCTATGTATTAAGAATGGAAGGTCAATAAACGTCATTTGTGTTTAAAGGCAAATCTCTCAACACTTTTTGACAATTTTGTTTATGTTATCTTCTTACTTCCTCAGCCAAGGTTCCAAGGAGGCCAAGCTAGAAAAGGCCTATAGATCCCATGAAGCCCGTATCATTACACTTACACCCCTGTGCTCAGGGGGGCCTTCAGACACTGCGTTGATCTTGGCCAACTCTACTTAGCATTCAGTTTAAAGCCAATATGCTGGACATCATTGTATTAACTGTATAAAAGTGTTGTTTATACCTACATATGTACAGAGCAACTGAAAATAACATTCTCTGCTGGCTTTTCAGAAACATTTTAACAGTTTGGAGGTGGTAATATTTTTGTGGCTCAGGGTTATTAATTCAGCTTAAACAGCAAGAAAACATTAATGAGATCATACTTTTGAATGATTCTTGGAAGCTATAAACAGAGCTGTCCTTGATGTCTTCCTGTTTTTCTGATTGCAGCTGGAGCGCTAAGTTGTACCTTACTCCTAGCAACAGCGTCCTGCTGACAGCCATTGCGCTGATCGGAGTGTGCGTCTTTATCCTTGTGATTATCGGCATCCTCCACTGGAAAGAGAAGGTCAGGACACAGAACACTCACACAAAGCTCCACTGTTCATATTCACATCTTCTTGGTGATATACTGCTTTCTGCTATTTGTAGGTGTATATGTGTTGGTGAATGAGTGAGAGACTGAGTAAGCAGATTGGTCACAACTAGCAGCAGATGGATCTCACTGTCAGTCTTGTTGTCCTGTGGCCTCCCCACCAAGCCACACATACACAGTTATTCTCTTCTTCTATCCATCTAGCTATCTATCTCTGTGGGCCACAACCTGGAAGGACGTTCAGCTTTAATTGCCTTCTTCTGTCCTTCCAGCATGGCAGATCTACTGCTCATTACTGCCATAATGTGCCCTCCAGGGAGTCGGTGCATGTTTTCTCATGTGTTTTGTGCTTCAGCTGCTTCTGGCCTGGTTGCTTTTAGCAATAAACTCAAACACGCAGTTCAGTCACTGAAACATGTGCTTTGTCATTAGTGTGGCCAACGACACGAGGATACAAATGGTTATTTGCAGTTATTCCTGCAAATGCACTTTACTTTGTTTCCTTTCTCTTCTTCATACACTGTGTGAATAGTGTCTGTAGATCTGAGAAGAGCAGTAACTCGCTGGCATCCTGTCTGAACCATCTGCTGTTTGAGCATGTGGGCTTCATTTGTGCATGGATGGGTGTGACCATCTAGGACAGCATTTGAACATGGTTACACACACAGTGGAGCTCTTGAATTGTCCTCTTTTTAAGGGTAATATTGGTGTGTGCATTAGCTTCATCTGATATTATGTGGAATTTTATTCATGGAAAATATTAGCTTTATACCTGCTTAAATGTATAGCTGATAAACAAAACCATACAAGAGCAACAACACACACACACACACACACACACAGAGTACGGACACTAAAACCTACATTTGAAAAGAATAAAAATAAATACACCTAATATGTAAAAAAATCAATATGGTCATTAAAATCATTCAGTTCAAGTACATCACAGTTTAATGCCTTTTTTTGTCACCAATAAGTGTACATATAACCCAGATAGTTGCTTTAATGTCACTTCACTTCAGTGGTTTTCAAAAGTAGCAAAGCAGAAAATCCTATTTTCCTTAGTACCACCATACTGACAGACATTTCAAAGGACTTGGACTGTGCCAGTTATCTTTTGTGTTATAAAAACAAAGAAATAATCTTTCTTAACCGCTGACACTGCATAATTGTTTGAAGAATACAATTTAATTATGCATTACGTTTTTACTGAGAGCTTAAAATTTCCAAGTTTCAGGTTGGACATACTTCCAAAAGCTCCCCTGCAGTTTCCAGTTTGGGAAACTGGCAATTTCTATCCAACCCGAACCTCAAAATCCAATATGGCTAAGAGTTGGCGATAATCACAACAAAAATCTTTAGTTGCACTTTTTGCAATTTGCATCAAAATAAGGGATGTATAATATCTCAACACTGACATATCAGTATCGGTCCCACGAGTAAAACTGGGCCGATATTAATAACTGATGTTTAGTTCCATCTTGTTGCCATTTGTGTGAGGGGAGGGTGTTGGCCATATGGTATTTGTTTGGGTATGTGAAGGTTATAGTGATGCAGCGCAGGATTGTGAGGTATTTAGTTGAAGCGGTGTCGAAAGATTAGCGAAATATATATATAATATTGATAAATATCAGTTATTGGCCATTAACAGCAATATTAATATCGGATTTTGATATGTGCTCAAATTTTCATATCAGTGCATTCCTTATCTAAATCAGTCTTTCACACACAGTTTATACACCCTTATTTATTGACTATGAGTCTACAGTGTTTATTGTACTAAAAGCAAAGAAATACATTGTTATTAGCTAATGGTAGTTAGTGAGATCACCAAACATTGCACTTAACATAGCACTCAGCAACAAAAATGAGAACTTTCTTCGAAAACACTTGCTGTCTAGTTTAATGAATAGCTGTACCCAAATCTGTTTTTCGGAAAAAAGTGGCAAGACGTTCTGTGTTTGTACTTACCACACAAAAGTATTCTAAAGGCCGCACTTTAAACATGGAAGGTCAATAAAGATAGTTTTGTCTTTTACGCAACAAAAAGCACTTTAAAATGATATATTCAACATGGCTGCAGTGTTAGTGCCATTGTCTTGGGTTCATATCTCTGCCTGGGCTCTATGTTGCCCTGCAATTGACTGGCAACATGTCCAGGGTGTACCCTGCTTCTAACCCATTGACCACTGGAAGTAGGCAGCAGCCCCCACCCCCCACAGCCCTGCAAGGATCAGCAGGTATAGACCATGGATGGATAGATTCAGTATTAATAATAAAATAGCTTCAGTAAAAGGAGAAAGATATGATTTAACCATTTCTAAAACCTTGTTAGGTGGATGTAGTTCCTTTTACTTTTAGAAATTTAGAAACTCCAGTCAGAGACTAAACGAACTTTGAGACACATTAAATATTCACTTTGCATTCATTTTTTTTAATGTGATCCAAATTACTAAATATATTATCAGGTTTCTACAAAGCTGACCTTCTATTGCCAGTGTTGTGCTTACAACAGAATTTAAACTGCAGCGATAGAAATTCTTACTGAAAGTCTCCCTGGGACCTTTTTCGTATTTAGGCTTTGTAAGGCATAGCAATAAATTTTAAATAAATAAATATTTGGCCTTTACGCCTTTATTTTTCAGTAGCTCATCGTTTACTGTCTAAATCAAAATTACTTCAAATATTTCTTTGAAGTAATTTTTCTTACTATTTTTCTTCTTAATATTCCTTTACTGTCTTCTTTGCCAAGCTTTCTTCCTTTAGTCTTGTCTTTAGTAAGGGAAACATAGTTTGATGGGGCTTTACTCTACAATACTTTAATTTCTTATTTCATGTTGTGTCTTTGTGTGTCTGTAAGGTGAACACTATCCCTGTTAGTTTGCTGCGTTTGCCTAAATCTAGCATAGTTTGGATTTAAGGGACTTTAAACCTATTTTTACCAATGGGGACAACATAAAGAACTTAGTAAAATGTAAAAATGAGTCAAACTACCAGCAGGTGGCCCTGTGTTACACATGTAGGTAAAATGCTGTGTCAGACGCTCATAACAAGCATCAACACTTCTTCAACACTGCTTAGTAGAATTGCTAAGGGGGTACGCTGGGGTGTAATCAGGAGGACGAGGGCAGACAAGTGGCAGCTAGCTTAGTTTGGTATATTGACATATGGAGAGTGAGCGGAGCAACACTGGTAGTTTCTCCATGGACAGATCTTTTGAGGTGGAGGATTTTTCACCCCCACTCATCACTGGAGGTTAAGGGAGGCTTTGTGGAGCCCAGCGGGCCTGACCCTAGTGCTGAATTAGTAAGGAATTAGAAGGTTTTCCAAGAGGTGGTGCAGGAAAAACTTAATAAAACTCTAGATGCGATCATATTAAAATTAAGGACCACAGTGGCCGGAGCGAGTCAAATCGAAATATAATTTTACTATTTACAAATTATAAACCATGCCTGAAGGCTGAAAGAAAAGAAAAAGGCCAAGACAGCTTTCTGAATTACACGCAGGCAGGGCCGTTTTGTTTAATAACTTTCTAAAACAGCTGATCACACATAAAATCAGCTGTTCAAATGCACAAACATTCCCCTCAAAACACACAAAACAAAAACACCATGAAACAGCGTGTTTGGTTTGGAAATTTACTGACAGCCCTTAAGCAAACCAGGGTCTGCATGAGGAGGGAGCAGGCAGAGAGCAGACTTCCTGCATAACAGGAGGACAAGCCCGCTGAATCTGTGAAGCACGAATATCAAAACCTTAAATTAACTTCACCGCCGTCAGAAGTCCGCGGTTTTGCACTTTAACGTCCTTGTCCTCATTATCGCCATGGCTGAGAGAAAAACTTCCTCATAAAGCCCAAAATTGTAACTTCTTCAGGCAAACTTTGGAGCTTCACCAGTTCTGGCTGGGTTCCAGATAATTATCCAAGTGGCTTATTTTATACATAAAAACATATATAAGACATTTTTGCATATACAACAATACAAACGTTATTAGTGTTTTTTTTTTCTTATTTATTTTTTATCATTCCACACGGATTACTTTAATGTGACAATGTAACACAGTAACGTTAATAGCAACACAGCGCACTGCACTGACACCTAGAGGCGGGGCTTCAGCCATCAGTGGGTCAGTGGAAACACAACTGGTACCGTAGTGAGTAGAGCGAGACCGAGTAGAGCAGAGCCGCACCGGCTAAAATGAGCCTTTGGAAAAGGGGCAATAGTAAGCTAGGCAACTAAACACACTTCAAAAACGAATAACTGCACTTAAACTAACTCGCAGCATCACACCATAATGATGCAATATAGATGTTATGCAATCAGGAGAGTTCATCGTTTGTAAACAACTTTTGTTTAATTCTGATGGGACAGTTATGAAAATTGAGGCCAAAGCCCTGTGTAAACAATTTTTATATTGTAGCAGGAAAAAAAAGTCTGCCGGCAGAGAGGGCTCCTCCCTGCCCAAGGACCCCAGCTTGCTCATATATTAGATCCGACTCAGCCTGAGCCTTATCAGTTCAAGGCGCTGACTCAGCGATGCACAGAGCCGGTGCTGCCAAGGCAGTAGACAAGCAATTTAAACTCCTGACTCGCTGCGGGGGCGTGTCTGAATGAGATGGTTTATAGCCGAATGTGGGGCTGTGACTTAGACATGTACCAAACTGTACTGTTTGAACCAATAGAAAAAATTCAACTGCAGTAACCACCGTTTAACCCAAAGAGGGCAGCACTAAGACTGTTTTAGGACAAATACTGCAAAATTAAACAAGTTCACATGAAATAAAAAAAATAGCACAGTAACATAAAGATAGCACACTTAAGGCCCAGTTTATCTGAAAAAAATTATTTGGGGTTTAGTTCTTCTTTAAAATGGCAGCCTACACTTTTTTAATGATCCACAATCACAGAGCAGGTTCACCCGTGTTTGTATCAAACTCAACTGTGAATGTAATTCTGATAGCATCTGTCTTAGGAATGCTGCTTCAGAGCTGCTATGGCTTCTTAGAATACAACAAAGCCTAATCTGATCTCTTAGTTGTCGAAAGGTTTGCATCATGTTGTAAATTGTATTTATAATCTTGTATGCTACAGCTGCAACTAAAGATGTGTAAAAAGCTAAAAATAAATTCCTCTTTTATATGAATCCATCGTTTATAGTATAATATCACATGAAAATTTGATTTAAAATAACCCATTTAATTTGATTCTGTTTATTCAGTGGAGTTAATCTCCTTTTCAAATAGAACATCACTTTGTGTTCACTGATGGCATTTTACAAGGTTGAAGAATATAGAGAGAGGGAACCTTGACCTTTGTCCTCGGTCCTCTCTGATGCTCTCATGTCTTCAGCTATTTATCTCATTTTCTACAGGATGTAGGTATGTGCACTGAGATAACCATGGAGGGAGGTTCATTGTTTGTCTTGTGAACAGTTTCTGTGCAGACTTGGCCTCCTGTTTTGGATTGTCGTCCTCCTAAGAAACCAATTGAAACGATTTTTCTGTTTGCTGTTAAAAGCCGCCAAATTTCCATTTAAAACCTTGTGGTATGTAAAAGAATTCATGGAGCCACGCACTCCTGGCCCACAGATCCTCATGTACACCTCAGGTACAGATTACACAAGGTACTCTTCGTCTTCCTTTGTTTCACACCAAACCCACATGGTAGTGTGTGTTGCTGCAAAACTTTAGTCTTATCTCATTAAAGTGCACATTCCAGTCAAAGTCCCAGAAGATTTCTGTTTTGGAGGACAGAAAAGGCTTTTTCCTTGCATCACTCCCAAAGAACCGTCTGGCAAGTAGATTTGGTATAATGGTTGTTATACCAAATCTGCTCCAAGTGTTCGCAGCAGTTCTCTAACAGTGAGCTTTAGAGGCTTTGTGTTTTACTTTCCTTTCCATCCGGCTCAGTGTGCATGCTGACAAGATAAATATGGCTCCTCGTCCAGCTTTGGGGCCAGTCACTAAGAAATGGGCCTCTGTTGCATCCTAATGTATCTCAGGGTCACAGAGAATCATGAATTAATAAATATGTTCTTAGAAACTCAGATCATTTCAGAAAAGTAAAGACAGAAAATGTTTCAGTTACATTTGTTGGTAAAAGAGTATTAAGGGTCCCAATATTGTGCTAGCAGTGATTTTGTTGAAAAGTACTATTTCTTAACTTGGTATTTTCTCCCCAGACTAGTATTTGATTTTTAATCAAAGTTCTTTGTAAATTTTTCAGTGAGCAATTATTCTGCTGCAATAAAATATGAATTCATTTTGCACATCCAGGTATACCTCCTGGTGTTATTCAATAGGCTTGTGGGTGTAGGTGTTTTTCTGAAATCATAAACCACTCTTGTTTCTCTAGACATATTTTTTTACCTTGCTCATTGATGTTTTATTTCTTTTGAACATGCATCTGACCACTCCTTGGGGTATCACCACTGACAGAGTTGTTTTTATTTTTTTACTGCCTGATCTTCGATCTTCTTTACCTTTTGTTAAAGGTTCAAACTAACAGCGTTTAATTTCAAATGTTACTCCTGAATCACCTGCTTAATTGATAAGGACATAATGAAAGAACAGCTGACAGCAGTCGGTTTAGGTCCATTATATGTGAGTTTCTATAAAAGAGGCCTTTGACAGTTATAGCTGCAAATCCTGAACTCTCCTTTAATTTTAGATGTGAACACTCTCACATTAAAACAAATAGAGTCTGTTCACACATCCCTGCTTTAGTTTGGAGCTTCTGGCCTCTAAACCTGAAAGGCACACATCATGACCGACAGGTTAATGTGGTGTGACCTCCTGCACCGTCCAGGGAATCAAGACTGGGGGTGAATGATGTTCTCCAGTTGCTAACATCCTCACTCATATCTCATCTCCTCTCACCCCGCTTACAGTGGAGCATCCAGTAAGGTCAGGGTGAGACAGCTGATTGACATTTAGCATTTCTGTCTGTTTGCTCTGCCGCCTCTGGTATTTGCTCCTCTAATAACAAAGTCAGATAGAGGGCAGAAGAACAGGGGGGGGCAAGATGTGTTGTCCAGGCTAACAAGCCAACAGTGCTCTGACAAAAAAAAAAAATCCTGTAAACTTCTGTGTATTTCAGTCTTAAGTAGGGATATTTAGAAAATCTTTATAAATCTAAACCAGAAAGCAATGGAAATGATGATAAAGGGGCTGTTAAAAACATGGAGCAGAGTGCAATCAATCTGATCTTCACACAGGTCAAAATTAATTAGCTGACATTTAATCCCATTCATGCTCCACTGTACCTATCTACCTGCTTTCAGACACAAAGTCACCACTATGTCTATAAAATCTATTGACAGAAACAAATCAATGCCATGCTGCCTAATAATTATTCAAGCCTCGGGTTGATTATTAGGTGGTACGCCTTGGCTAGTCAATGACAGCAGCATCAGCCAAATGGATTGGTCTTCTAAAGCTTTGGAAATCAGTCTATCAGCTCATGAAAATCTTTAGCATCAGAACAGGACATAATTCAGTATGAGACAGGCCCTTCTTTGAAGATAGATGAAGGCTTTATTCCAAACTGAAAGGGACAGGATAAAAAATGGATTTCACATGTCGCTGCCCATCTATTGCACGCAACATCAGGGAGGACAGTTCATGAAAGGCTGAAAAAGTAGATGTTATGTGGATTTTCATAAACAAAAATACAAGCTGCTCTCTGATAATTAGATGATATGTTAAATAGTTTTAAATGATATTTTAAATAGTTTTAAAAAATAATCATTTTATTTAGATGGTTTAAAACTGATGCCTGTTCTCCAATCTGTGATCTTGAAATATTGATTGTACTGTCTGAATGATTTATTATTAAATCGTTTTGTTTTTACACTCAGCTACTTTTAATTTGTGTTTTCTTTCCATGTGTCAGTCTTTATAAATGGACTGCCTTAAAGAGATAGTTTCGGGTTTTTGATGTAGGTTCTGTTGAAAGTTTATAGTTAATAAAAGTTAATATTTTACCTGCAGTAGATAACGCTATTGGCATCTCCATTTGGTTTAAATCCGGAGGCATTCACAAACAAGGACCTTCCTGTGTGAAACACATACTGAAAATGGGACTTGTAAATTATTTCTGGTATGTGTTTTACACAGGAAGACCATTGGTGGTACACCACCTACTACCTGTAGACACTAAGGGAGTTATCACTGTTGGTAGATATTACCTTCTGTGTCAATAATGCCCAATGCAAACAGAGCGATAGTTTAAAGCATTCACTAAAAAAACAACACTATGGAGTTTTTAAGATTTGAAAGTCCTTTAAGGTCATAGTCTGCTTTGGTGCTGGCCCCTCTCAGACCGTTAGCTTTAGCCTCTGGGACCAGCTAATCTGGATTTATACTAAATGTCTTTTCACTGTGATATTAACTACTTATACCCTTATACCCTCCATTATAAAAATTCTGAAATATCCCTTTCAAGCCCTTTAAGCCTTATTACGTTGATTTTCAAAATGAGCTTAAAACCTTGAAGCGATACACCATAAGGAAATCGGCCATCTTTTTATTCTAAGAATTTAATCACTCTACTGTACAACTAAACTAAAGTATTGTACAAATAAGAGGTGATCATAATGTTTAGAGTTATGTTGTAAAATGTGAGCCCTTCTGTTGTTGAAATTGCTAACATTTCAAAGTGGTTAAAATTTTCTCCAGTTGGCCAAAATACAAAATTGCAGAACAGGATCACTCATTTCTAAGTGCTCGTTGAGACAATTTCCCCACACTTAGATGGAAGCTGTTTGTGGTTAGAAATGTTCCCTCTGGAGGTGAAAAGACCCCCTGCTGCCCCAATCCACCACAAAGGAAAAAGAAATTTGCAGTCCTGATTCTTCGCAGCAAGACAAAGCTTACATGAGGCTTTAGCTCTGCATCTCAACAGCATCCAGACCGACAATGTTCTCAAATTGTCTTTTTTGTTTTCTAAAGTTTTGGAACATACACAGTTGCTTCAAAATTGATAATTTTATAAATAATATTTGAATCATTTCAAATATATGCAGACATTTTGTGTCATGTGTGAGCTGATTTATCCCTCCTCTTACCCAACCCACCCTACTTCCTGCCTGTCTCAGTGATCAGGAGATGCTGCTGATCAATGCTCACATATTGACTTGTTTAAAGACCTATCCTCAACAACTCTTTGACAGGTAACTCAAGGATAAAAATGTTTGTATTTGTCAAGCATTCTGCACATACTAAATGCTGTTCCAGTTTCGTTGAACTGCGAAACTGCTAACTTAAAAATCATTTACAATTATGTTTTTTAGACAAATCAGTCAACAGATTTTTTTACTGTTTATGTTTATTAGGTAGATTTGTTACTGTAGGTCTACCTGATACAGTGCCTTGCAGAAGTATTTGTACCACATTCAACGCATGTGGTTTTGGTTTGATCTAAACTGTTTCATTGCAAATCTGGCTTGGTGTTTAGGGTTGTCCTGTAGTTCGCTCCATCCCTCCTTCTATCAACTCTGACCTATTTCCTTGTCCACGCTGAAGCATGATGCTGCCACTACCTTGGTTCACTGTTAGTTTTCTACTATGTATAGCTTTTGCATTTATGCCAGCAAGTTTGATTTTGGTCTCACCTGAACATATCACCATCTTCCACATGTTTGCTTTGTCCCCTAATAGGCTTATGGCAAGCTATTAGCTGGGTTAAATATGTATTTCTTCTTACCACTTTCCCATAAAGGCCAGATTTGTGAAATCAGTGACTAATAGTTGTCCTGTCGGCAGCTTTTTTTCCACCTGAGCTGTGAGTTTCTGCAGTTCCTCCAAACTTACCATGGGTTTCTTCTCTGACTATGTTCTTCTTTCCCGGCCTATTGGTTTAGGTAGATATTTCCAGATGATGGACTGATCAGCGCTCTATTAGATGTTCTAAGTTTAGCATATTGTTTTATAACCTCATCCTGCTTTAAACTTCTCCATAACTTCCTCCCCGACCTGTCTGCATTGTGCCGTTTGTTCACTAATAAAAACAGCTGTTCCCGAAACAGCTGGTTTTAGTGAGGCTTTGTGCTGATCCATCACATTAGATCCTAGTTAAATACATTAATAGAATTTGTTGTTTTAACCTGACAAAATGTAAAATGGTTTGAGGGGTGTGAATACTTATGTAAAGCACAGCAGCTTTTTCAGTGCTACAAGGATTCTCTGATCCAGCTGCCAATTTGATCATGGAAATTTCTTTTGTCATCTTTTAGGGCTTTTAGTGTAGAAATTCATGCAGTGTGGCACATACAGATGTTCCCAGCTTTGCTCCTTTTAAACACCAGCTTTTGATTACCTCTTGTGATTGGAGGGAGGGGGTTATTTTTCACATGTCAATTGTCTGATCGGTTTTATTTTGGGTGATAAACATTAATTACAGCCTCCCTTAGTCTACATCTGTCGCCATCTTCAGCCTGTATGCTTTCTGTGGTTACATACAGTATGTTTTGTTCAATGTGATGTTAGGGAATCACACCTCGTACCTTCGTTTTAGTGAAGTGGTCGATAGGTCAGACACACACTGACCATGTCAGTTTGCTCTGCAGTTAATAACATTTCAGCTGTTGCGTCTTGCGTTGTTTTATTTTTCAAATCCTGCTCTCCTTTTTCTCGTGGTTTAGTTATTCTCTGATCATCAGATGTTATGAATTGCAACTTGCCCCCAAAAACCTTTGCAGTCTGCTCATACTATGACTAACTCTGTCCCGAGAAGATTGACTCAAATTACTTTGGAAGCAGGTTAGAGAGAGCACTCGGTCTCTGAACAAAGCGTGGATGTTCCCAACAGTTACAAATGTGTAAAGGACAGCTACATGTGTCCTTAGTTGATAAGACAAGGTGGATAATGATAGCCAGTGATGCTCCAGGTGAACATCCTGCAGGACCAGGAATAAAAAACATGGCCCCTGTCCAGGATATAACTTCTGGATTTTTTTTTTTTAAAGGTGTAAATGTCCATAATGCTGCCTTATTTTAGAGGAATTAAAGATAGATTAGTTTGACAACTATTTGCTCCACAAACTATGAGTGCTGTTTGGAATATCATTAAGGATGCTTTCACACCTGAATAGTCCAGGGAGCTTTGCTTCTGAAAGCAGACCAAACCACCTGGACAATGTCATGGAGTCACAACAGCTGCTGCTTTGGGTCGCTATCACAGGAAGCTGCCGTGGATGAGCAGCAGGCGAGGCAGTGAGCTCTCCAGCATGTAGCTTTGTAAAAATCAGACGAATACAGCAGTACAGAAAAAAGTAGCTGAGAGGGAGAGAATATGAAACAACATTGTTACATACATTAGATATATGTATGTCTGTAAATTATACATAATTTCCCCCCTTTGGTTCACTTTCTCCCCTTTGTTTGGTGGCTAGTCCATTTTCTTTCCTAGGCAGAACAAATTGTTTGCTTGTTTGGTCCAGATTTGAATTCAGATGGGCTTTCACACCTGCCCAAATGAAGTGGACTATCATAGAAAGTGAACTGGTCGGTTTTAAGTGGCCCAAAGGGAGCTGGCTGTGAAAACGCCCTGAGACATAATTTGCAGGCTTGGTTTAAAGTATCAACCAAATGTTTTGAATCACCTGCTCATTCCAGTTTTGTGAAAGTGTGCCCAGTGTTTTGACAGAGATTGTGGAATTTGACAGACTTTGGTGGATTTCATCATATACGATTCAAAGAATGCAGTAAAATCTCAAAACACCAACAACTAGGCTGAAAACCAGAATTACAACACCTCAGTAAAACCCACAACTAAGCAAGGACTCAGTGTCACTTCTAAAAAACTTTGACTGTGCACACCCTTCATCTCTGCATCTCAGGTTATCTCTCTACCATGGAGAAAAAACCCAAATAAACAAGATCCAAAAGCACTGCTGCCATTCCACAGCCTAAGCTCATTTAAAATGCAAAGCTGAGGAGGAAAACTGTTCTAGGTTGACATTCATTTCATTTCTGACTGTGTTTCTCTGGTTCAGAGGTCAAGACTCACCACCTGCAGCTCACACTTAAAAACATCAGCACCAGTCATGGTGTAGGTGTGCAGCACATGACTAGTTTCTGACTGATATCAAGATTTCTGGAACATTTTTAAGGAAAGTCTATTTTCCTCCGGCAGCACAATTCGAAACAGCGATCTGTACATGTTGCACACAACAGCTCTGCAGTCATCGAGTTGAGGTGTTAAGCTGCTGCACCTGCGATTATTCACCTGCTGGAAATATTGACTGCAATATGATATGAAGGAAGCACCAATCCAGGCTCTGTGAAATAAGAGTTCACCAGTTTTTTTCTTACACCAATTAACAATCAGCAATCATTTATTCTACAAACTTTAAAGAAAACATTGTTATATTTCAGTCACTCCCCCAAACTAATATAGTTGTAAAGAAACTGCAAAAAGTTTTGTTTTTGTTGATATTTCACAGAGTGCCCCAACTTTTATATTTGGGAAATAGGGTCATAATCTTCCAGAATTCTACTATCTCTGAAATATGAAACTGGTGTGAAAAGATACTGTATTATTTTACTAGTTAAGATCTTTATTTCCAGTTTGTCTCATTCACTCTGTCTGGGTACACAGAGTACAGAAAAGTATAAAATAAGGAAGCCACATTAAATAACAATAAGGAACAATGACAGTCAACCGTTCACATGCTGTTTCTATATTATTAAATATGTCATTATAAACACTCACCGGCCACTTTATTAGGTACACCTTGCTGGTACCGGGTTGGATCCCCTTTTGCCTTCAGAACTGCCTTAATCTTTCGTGGCATAGATTCAACAAGGTACTGGAAACATTCCTCAGAGAGTTTGGTCCATATTGACATGATAGCATCACACAGATGCTGCAGATTTGTCGGCTGCTCATCCATGATGCGAATCTCCCGTTCCACCACATCCCAAAGCTGCTCTATTGGATTGAGATCTGGTGACTGTGGAGGCCATTTGAGTACAGTGAACTCATTGTCATGTTCAAGAAACCAGTCTGAGATGATTCGTGCTTTATGACATGGAGCGTTATCCTGCTGGAAGTAACCATCAGAAGATGGGTACACTGTGGTCATAAAGGGATGGACATGGTCAGCAACAATACTCAGGTAGGCTGTGGCGTTGACACGATGCTCAATTGGTCCTAAGGGGCCCAAAGTGTGCCTAGAAAATGTCCCCCACGCCATTACACCACCACCACCAGCCTGAACCGCTGATACAAGGCAGGATGGATCCATGCATTCATGTTGTTGACGCCAAATTCTGACCCTACCATCCGAATGTCGCAGCAGAAATCGAGACTCATCAGACCAGGCAACGTTTTTCCAATCTTCTATTGTCCAATTTTGGTGAGCCTGTGTGAATTGTAGCCTCAGTTTCCTGATCTTAGCTGACAGGAGTGGCACCTGGTGTGGTCTTCTGCTGCTGTAGCCCATCCGCCTCAAGGTTCGACGTGTTGTGCATTCAGAGATGCTCTTCTACATGCCTTGGTTGTTATTTGAGTTACTGTTGTCTTTCTATCAGCTCGAACCAGTCTGGCCATTCTCCTCTGACCTCTATCATAAACAAGGCATTTGCGCCCACAGAACTGCCGCTCACTGGATATTTTATCTTTTTCGGATCATTCTCTGTAAGCCCTAGAGATGGTAGTCCGTGAAAATCCCAGTAGATCAACAGTTTCTGAAATACTCAGACTAGCTCGTCTGGCACCAACAACCATGCCATGTTCAAAGTCACTTAAATCACCTTTCTTCCCCATTCTGATGCTCGGTTTGAACTGCAGCAGATCATCTTGACCATGTCTACATGCCTAAATGCATTGAGTTGCTGCCATGTGATTGGCTGATTAGAAATCTGCGTTAACAAGCACTTGGACAGGTGTACCTAATAAAGTGGCGGGTGAGTGTAGAATCCGAATGAGTCCAGATTTGAAAGGTTTCAGCTATATTTGTTCATGTTTTAAAGTATTGTGTAGTATATATGGAGAAGTCGTATATTTTTGTCATGTTTTGATTATAAATTTGTTCAAATGGTTTTCCAAAGTCTGCAGAACACATCTGGTCCTAGTTGCTACTAATAAAATGATACCTTGAATCCCCAACTAAATGTTAGCACTGCTGTGTTTTTGTGTCACTCAGAAAGCGGACGACAGAGAGAAGAGGCAGGAAGCCCATCGTTTCCATTTTGATGCCATGTGAAGGAACAGAGCTACATCACACAGGAACATCCTCTCCTCCTCCGCTCCATCAGCCACTCATTCAAACATTCACTCATTTTGACCCAGGCTCATTTCAGGGCCCAATAAATTGATACTCATGTGCCCTAAAGCATTTCTTTTTTTATCCTTTCCAGTCAATGAGTCAGATGTGAAATATTTATGTTGCATTTGATTTATTCATTCCAGTGTTAGAAGCAGGGGAGCAGCATCAAGGCCCAAGAGACATCCTACCAGGGATCGCTGTGATGATTTAAGCGGTGATTACACAGGACTGACTCTAGTTCACAGTCAGAGATTTGTATTTAAATGCTGGCCATGTAACTCATTTGTTGGTATGATTTTTATTAAGGTGAAATGTCCACTAAAGGTAAGCATCTTTTGGGTCAAATGTTAAAAAGGTTTAATATTAGTACTTACTTGTGGCTTCTTCAGAGAATTTAAACACAGCTGATACTGATTCACCAGAGGCTGCTGGAAAATAAACAAAACTGGGTCTGTACAATGTGTCGAAGCTTCCAGTCTCACCAACCCTGATGAACAGCTTCCTGGTTTACTGAACGCGTATTTATCTTTTGCCCAGTTGATTGTGCCACAGCTTATCATGGAAGTGCAAAAAGGGTATGCTGCAAACATGTAAAGCTTCTGCATGCAGGCTGAGGGAATAGTCTAAAAACTGTTAGTCCTGCTGAGTGAAGCACATTTTCCTCTGATTGAAAGTGGATTTTTGTTCTGCCTTTTCAACCCTTGATTGAGCCAAGCCCTCTGACTTGTCATGTTATTTATTTTCCAAGGATGAGATCATGGCATCCAGGTTGTTTGCACTTTTTTAAACTAATTATTAACTGTGGGTGTATTCACTGTATTCACTGTATTTGATTTGGTATTGTGGATTCAGCTTGCAAATGAATGTTTAAGCAACTAACTGTGTTAACTTACTGTGGCTGAGAATAAAGGTTTCTGCTTGAGTCATTTTGTGGTTGATGTGCTGTATGATTTTTTTTCTTATGGGTTGCATTATTGTGATTGCTTCCCACCAGGTCCTACATTGACTATCTCTGCACATTTGTCCCCTGAAGATGCTGCATTAGAACATCCTGTTTGTGCAGTAGCTGGGAAGCTGGAGGAAAATTATCTAAATGTGTAATGAGTTCAGCATCAGTGAAATTAAATGGCCTTTAATTTTCCAGAGGACCCCCAGAGGCAGCTTTGAGCATCCCAGTGGGCTGCTCGCCACACTTCAGGAACCAACCTGCTAAATAGCATAATGCATGGTGGGAGTCAGCCTTCTCCACACTGCAAACCAAAGTAAGCGTGTCTGAACTGAAGGTTGGTTGCATTTAAGCAGATCCCAACTGATGCCTAGCATGGGGGGTGGGGGCAGAACAAGGGAGTAGGTGGTACTACAAGTTACTACAAATTATAAAGGTAAACAGAAATAGACTGAATAAATCAGGAAATCTTAAAAAAGTAAAAGCATACACTTCAATTAGGAATTTTGCAGGGTATATATTACACATTAAGGGTTGTTTAATTAATGCTTAATTGTTTTAATTAAGCTTTTTTTTGTAAATGTAATGTTCAATAATAATTCATTTCTAACCTCTGCTTTGCTTTGGCAACAAATCCTCCCTAAACAATTTAATCATAATTAAGTGAGAATGTCCTGCTAGGAACACATTTACATGGGTTGTAATATAAATAAATATAAAATTAGTAGAAGTTTGGAACCATCACAGGACCAGCTGGTTTAGTATAGAGCTGATGCTGCACATACCTGCTAGCAAGCTTTTGTTGTTTTCCACTTTCCACTGATTATCTGATTATTCAAATATAAAATGACACAGGAACTATTTTCCTCCAGTGCCGCCACACTCCAGAACTGCAACCTACCTGGATTAGATGTTCAGTGCTCAGAGACATGGCCAAGGTTAGAAAGACTGAAACCCAACGACCCCTGAACAAAACATTTAAGTTGCAACATCAAGACTGGGCCAAGAAATATCTGAAGCTAGATAAAGGAGTGACTCTTACTAGATGGATGGGCTTGTTGCTAGATCAGTAGAAGGCATAGAACCACACTTAAACTCAGATGCCACCAAGGTGTGGAAGTGGTTTGGGCTTGTATCATTATTGGCTAGTTGAACCTTTTGGCGTTGAAGATTGGCTCAAAATCAGTTCCTAAACCTACTACCAGTTTTTACAGAAACCTTTCCTCAAGCAGCGGTACCGGAAAAAGTCTGCATCTTTCAAGGTGAACAGGCATGATTCTTATGCAGAAAATGCTCCACCGCACGTCAAAGTACTCTGTTCTGTGGCTATCCAATAAAAGCCCTAAAGATGGAGGAAACATTGACATGGCTTCTTCTTCACATGACCTAAACACTATGGAGAACTTTTGGACCCTTCTTAAACGAAGATTTATGGGAAAGAGAAAAAGTCCACCTCTCTGTGGACTGGACCACCACTTGCCCTCTGGGAAGTGGTGGTCGCATATCCAGAACTGACAGACTCCATGAATGGAAGGATGGTGACCGTTACTTACAAGACGTGGGGCCATATTGGACACTGATTTTCTTTTCTGTGATATTAAATATGTACAAAGAAGTGAGATGGTAAACGTTTGATTAAATTGCGTAATAATTTACACACTAACAGTTGCCCAGTAATTGTGCATCCATAGTTATTCTCCCAGGAAAGTCGGTTTCTTGTTTAGATATTCGGGTCTTAGGTTTAACAGCCTCCTTCTGTAGTTGTTCAGTAATAAAATGTATCCTCAAAAATACTACTTGCCTAATAATTGAACACACCGTAAGATTTAAGCAACACAGAATCTGAAATTTTTTATACATTTATTTTTTGTTGTAAACTAATATTCCCGTCTTCAACATGAACAAATGTTCTAACATGGAGGATGTTCGGACATCGGTCGAGCTGTGGTGAGTGATGGTAAATTAATAGGGCCCATACAGTCCTGGACCGCCTCTAGATCCTTGTTAAATGAAGTCTCTGTAATTTAGTTATTTTGTTTTACGGTGGTCCATGGAAGGAAATATTTTCTCCATTAAAAGAAAAAAAAACTCAACATCAGCTTGTAACAATTCCTGAATCAGCACCAAAAACAAACAAAAGGATGTAAGATTTATTTAAATGTTTCCTTCTCACTTTATTTTCTCATCTGGTCGCTGGCTAAATGAAAATAATCTCAACCGGAAGATGATGCTCTCTGTTGAGGTTACCTTGACGATGCTGGTAACAGCCACTCATTGATGTAAGCAGCGCCGCGGCTTAAATGAGCTTCGTTCGGGAGGAGCGCCTCTTAGTTCTGACGCGGACTGATCCCAGAAAGCGTCTCTCCGCCTGCTTCTGTTTTTTTTTTCCTTTGTCTCTATCACTCCTTTATCCGTGTGCGTCTTTTGGATGAAAGCCTTTCCGTGCGCATCAGTCGTGCTTCTTCGTCTTCAGTGCGCTCCATCTGAAAGCGGATCGGACCGTGAGGATGCCCGGCTGAGATTCTTGCAGCGCAAGGTTCAGTATCACAGCCGAACGGAGCGGGATTTCCAGCCGAAGAGGAGCTCGGTACTTCCAGCTGCCAGTTGTAGCGCGCCTCTCTGTGATGGATTTACTGCTGCTGTTGCTGGAAAGTTGGATTTCGTGAATCCCCCCGTGGATCCGTTTACAATGCACAGATCAGGAGAACATTTTTAGAAAGGCGCTTTGGAAATCCACCGTGAGAAGAAATGCACAGAGGTAAGTTTAATATGCGCAGAAGATGTGCGGTGCGCACTGGGCTCCGCTCCCAGTGAGGGGATCGCCTGGATGTATTTTAACTAAATCAGTTCAACTTAATTTCATTGTCACGGTTAGCTTTGTATTTGAACACGTGTCCTTTAAAATACTCTATACAATTTTCATCTACTTCTCTATGATCATTAGACCTAAACTATATCCACCTGCTGGTTTTCATCTGTAGGTCTTTTAATATTTGACAATAGCCTATATATGTAAAAACTGCATTATATCAGTCATTCTAGTTCGGTTTTTACATATAAAGAATTTCATTTGAATTATTATTTACTTATTTATTCATTTACTGATCATTTTCTGCAGACTAATGATCCGGTGCTGAACAGTTTAAGATTAGAGTGGCGTTACAGATACGGTAAATTTGCTTCATTAAAACATATTTCAGCAGCCAAAGCCTGAAGGCAAATCTGAGTCTTCGCGACAGCAAAGGTCAGATACTGTAAGGAATCCATAAAAAGAAGATAAATCCCACCAGGGAGCTCAGAGTGATATGAATAACCGAGGGTAAAATTGATATCTGTAACGGGAAATGTTTTATTCTCTTCTAATCTAAGCATCCTGACAGATGGAGGTTTTGTGTGAGCAGAGGAGCGCTGACATTAGTCAACTTCCCAGTACTTCCATAAAGCCCATTCTTCTGGTTGTGGGGAAACGCTCCAGGTGGAACAGTCATCAGACTGGGATGCACGCTGCCCTGCACGCGCCACAGCTCGCGCTCCGCTCCAGCTATTGACTGTCTCGCGCCATTAACACCTGTGAAACACTTGTCGCAGCACACAGCTGAAGCGCGCGCCTTCGTGCTACCTGGGGCTCATGGTTCTTCGATGTGATTGGTTCAAAATCAGTCATGCTGAATGGCGATATATGTCCGGATTGTATAATCACGTCCCGCTGGATGTTAGAGTTAAAAGGCATGATTATTGGCCTGACTCACCTAGGCTAAAGTCTGGTTATTTCCTCTCAGCATCTCGCAGAGGTATCCTACCACAAATGGATCAAATTTATTTTGGTATTGTGTTTTTTTGGTTTTTATTTTACAAATTTCGTCCCTTAATTGAGAACACTGATAGAACTGTTCGATGTCTGTCTGTCATACAGCTAAAATTCTACTTATTATGAGGTACAAGGGACTAACCTTTACAATTAGCACACATTTACGTTTTTCTTGAGACTAAAGACATCTTTAAAATGCCAATTTTAGTGTTTTCACCAAGAAAAGATGTCATAAGTCTTAAACTCTATTTTGTATTTTAAATTTTGAATAGAGCTGATCAGATTCATTCTATAGTCTATTGCCTAGCCACTCTAATGAAAGCAATAGAAAAGTTGTTCAGGGTGCAGATGACAGGTAACTTTTTTTCTGAAAAGTGTTTGTGCTGCAGCTGATACAGTGACGCCCATGGGCAAAGAACAATGTCACCCATGTGGAAAACCGGTTCTGTTTCAAACAGCAAAATACAGGAATAATGTATTTTTCAGTTAGTGTGAGCGTGGCAGGATTGTTGGTGGCATGTTTAAGTATTTTTAAAAACCGAAACTCTCCTGGGATTCTCCTACACTGAAGTCTCTGGGGTTCTGCCAGAATGGTGAAACAAACAGTCTCTGCAACTGTGGTGAAAAGAAAAGCATTTCAGAATGCACCACACATTAAAAATTGAACTCAATAGGCTATAGCAGCAGCATCCAAGCATTATATTAGGTTCCACAGCTTTTGAAATGTGATGCTGCCACAATTAAAGGGCCACAAAAACTGGACTTTTGAGGACTGGGAGAAAAATAATGCTGTTTCTGATGGATCTCTATTTCTGCTGAGGCTGCAGATGAAAGCCTGGAACCTGGCTGAGAATCCACCGAGCCATCCTGGCTTGTGTCAGCAATCCAGGCTTTCGGCTTTGAGTTTGTAGGCACACTTTATGCCTCTTAATATAAATAAGTACCTTGAACTCCACATTCTGAGTATGAATTGCTTTCTGATTATGCATATTTTTTTGGCCACAGTTAACTATCCACTAATGAGTATTTTTGGCAGAGAAGGAGCTCAGCTGTCTCTGCAGATCAAATCTACATCCAGGATGGGCTGAAAGCAACAGCATAGGTGTGCAGCTGACAAGTCTGCAGAAATTATGTGATGCAATCATGTCACCATGGAACAGATTTTATAAGCCTTGGGAAAAACTTGTTTTGACAGCCTGGTGATGCCCCGCTATCTATTAAAACTGTCTATGAAACAAACAGATTTTGGTGTGTATATTATGAACTCAGTGGACTCTGTTGTGTTAGGTTACCTCGTTAGCCACCAAAGAGATGGAGTGTTTGTAGTCGAAGTCAGCCATCCATACTCAGGACCACCGTTTCAGCTGTTTCAGCTTCTTTCAGCTTCGTGTGACAGATGGCTGTAGTGGCCTTTTCCCCAGCCTTAAATTCAGCTTGTAAGGCAAAGTGAGAAGTGATGTAGAAAGGAAGTGACATGACCTAGAATAGCAGGGTTGAACCCGTGGTAATTTTTCTTCTTTAAAATGAACTGAGGTCATGAAACACTTCTCTCAGTGGGATATGATGATGATCTCAGCTGTTGGAGAACAGAAGCAGCAACTGTTGCAGGATATTTCACTAATTGTTGCTTTCCTTCATAAACAACTTACATTTTTATTTAGTTTAACAGATGAACAAGTTAATCTGGCTGCAATTCTATTTAGCCTGTAATTTATTGATAATATTACAAAATAATTTAATAATATAACAAATATTTTAGAAACTAAAACCCATTTCAGCTACTCTTTCCCTTAAGGTTAATTAAATTTCCAGGTAAACCATCCCTGCCAACAACAACATGCCTGAATGATGGCTTGTAATGTGAATAAAAGGTTTTAGTAAGAGCTTCCAGATCCGTTCAGCTAGCTGGTGCCTGAAGTTGGGTGGTCTGCTCCCCAACTGTGCCTGTGGTAGTTCATTCTCCCACCTACAACACTTCATTGCAAGATAATGGAGATAGAGTTAATGAGGATCCTGGGGCCTGGGGGCCGTGAATATGTGTGCAATTTAAAATGACTTCAATTCTAGTGCACACTCACTAGTACAATTGTTTTTGACTAGAGTCGCTGTTGCACCCTTTGCCTTTGCTCCCCTCTTTCTCCATCATACATCTTTTCCTTCTTCCTTCCTTGGTGCGATTAGGCAATGCTCTCAATTCACATCGCTCTCTAATTCAATGTGAGTGGGCCAGCCCATTACAAACTCAGTGGGAATTTAGCCGACAGCATCTTATCAGAACAAGACAGTGTCAGAAGATGTGACATGATCACTCACAGTGAACACATCCTCCTTATTACAACATGCTACATGGATTGCCCCAAGTCATATCCTGCCCAGGTATATTCTGTGAATGTTTTGCGTTTCTGGTGGCTGCTGACTGGAGATTTTTGTTGGACCTGAGGTTTTAAAACTGTCTTTAAAAATAATTACTTGCACAGTTATAGCTATCCAATACGTTTTAATGTCCTGTCTTAATCCCATTATCCTGCCATCCATGTCTATTAATCTTTGATGGACTACTTCTTCATGCACTGGTTATTAGACATTATACTTCTGCCCAATCTTCTACAAGCAGAACTAAAACCATCACTACACTTGAGCCACAGCTAACACAATTTTATGTTATTACCAGTGTGTGCAAATAAGTTGTTACTTCTCTGCACAGTTGTTGTATTCTTCTTTTTAGCCTAATCAAGGTGGCACAGTGTTCCAGCTACTCTGTGTGGTCACTGGCTATAGTTGTGTGGAAGTTTCTTTCTTTGGGATTGGAAACAAATATATGATCTATCATTTTCACTATTTTCCACGGCTGCAGTTGGCCATCTTATAATGCAAGAAACCGACAGATTATTAAATAGCAAAATGAATTGCTACTTCTGAAATATCATAAGCATACAATGAAACAAAATAGCGTTTCTCTCGTCTGGTAGAATTTAGCGAAGTAGGGTCTTCCTTCAGATGTGGGAGATCAAACAACACTTGGGAGGAGAGCACATGATGGCCAAACAGCGGCAAGTCTAAGAATGTGCCTCAGAAATCTGTGGGAATATTATCATGTCTCTTCTCCTGCCCGCAATCAGTTTCCATGGTAACCAACTGTTGTACTGGCCAAAAGGTGCCAATAGTCTCAACTATTTTCTAAGCTAAGTCTGCACCATAATTTCAGGGTATGGCTTTTGCAGAAAATGCATCACTTTGTCATCTGGATGGAAGGATGTTTGCTCCAGCACCGCAACTGAGACTTTGGATTCAAACATGCCGCTATTGTAAGAGTCAAAAACAAGAACACAACAGTCTCTTAAGGCCAACGCATACTGGTTGAATAAGGCACATCTACAAGAAATTAAATCTGTCATATATCTGATTCTTTATGTCCGTTATTTAATTAATAGTTGAGCGTCCCACAATTCTCCACCATTACTTCTTCATAAATACCTGTATGTATCATGTGCCTATCATGGTAATACTGTGACAGCTTCCTCCTGAAATTGATTATATTATTACCTTATCTCTCACAGCTCTGCCTTTTATTAAATGTAAATAATTCAGTCACAGATAACATAAATTAAAACTTGGTAAAACCGGCAGCTGATCACTCACACATATCATTTGTGGTTTGAGAAATTTCACCTAGCTGCTTTTGATCTAACACATATAAATGCATTATTATGACACCTTGGAGTAACGTGTCATATCTGTTTTACAGCTTGGATACTCTTCTTTCTAATAGAGGAGGGCTTTGCTCTGGCACAGAGAACTAAAGGTGAGTTAAGGTGAAACGGCTCTGCATGTTTAATTTCATTTTAACCACATCAAGAGCCAAAAGTGTCACAGAGTAATCAATAAATTCTTAAATTGTTGTTTATAAAAATGTATTACTAATGAATGAAATACATGTTCAAATGTGTAAAGATTTAAAGTGAACATATAAAATTCTTCACAAATTATTTTCATATTTAGTTATTTATTGTGCACCATAAAGTAATTTAACCTGTCACTGAAACTAATGAAATAGTGTGGACGCCACCATCTGATTGGCTCAGCTGCATAACAACTCAGTATCAACCCCAACAGTGTTAGCCACACCCCCAGCTTTGATGGATAAGCCAACAGATATAATAAATTCATGAATTAGTGCAGCATGCCGCCATGAAATAGCTACAAAAATAGGAAAATAATGATGTATGCTCTCTTAAAAGGAAATATTTTTTTATTAATGAAATTTTTCAGTATTTAATCAATTTAATTTGTTTTCCAACCTATTTTACATTTGACTGAATTGTTGCACTTTTTGAACCTTCATAAAAATAATCTTCCTTAGTTCAAGATTCTCTCTTCTTTCATTCCATCTTCCCTACCTGCTCTTTTGTTTTGTCTTGCTGTCCCTTCCTCTGATCCTCTTGCCATCCAGTAATCCCCACATTGATCCACTGATTCAATAACCCATCTGACCCCATCCTCTCCTTATCTCCGCCCTTAGATTCCCCAGGTGACCCTGGTGGCCAGGGCCCCAACCAAAACGACTGCGGCACATGGGTCCGCAACATCAATGGCGGGGTGTTCATGTCACCAAACTACCCCAACACCTACCCACCCAACAAGGAATGTGTTTACATCCTGGAAGGTAAAGCCTGACACTTTTACCCATCTTGTGCCCTGTTGCATCAGCTTCCCTCTTTTTACCAAATGTCTTCAGCCCGACAGATATTGTTTTATTTAACCTCACCCTGATCTGATTTTCCTATCTGCCGATGGAGCGCTTTAGAAAATGATAGAGTGATACCTCCCCACATCTTAACTCCTTGCCTTCTCAGAGCTTGCTCTGTTCATCTCTATACTCAAGTTGCGCCAAAAGATTAGCCTATTGAAGGAAACATAAGGGAGTCAAACATCTGCAGCAGAACTGGGCTTTAGTGGCTCATTAGTGAATTGTAAGCATCCTCGTCAGCTTTAGTGCTCACTCAAATATCACATCAATCAGTAATTTGGAGGTGCATAGGAAACATAATGGAAAAGATCATTAGCAGCTATAGGAGATGAGGTCTGGGTGATGTGTTTCTTTTTAAACTGATGAACTTTTTGTCTGTGATGCTGAAGCACAGCTCTCCATGCAGATGAGATATGTGTGCTTCTCTCGCTACACCGAGGGAATAGATCTCACACATGGCTCAAGTGCTCCACCTGTGGACAAATCAAGCCCAGAGCTGCTTGTGCTGGAAGAGCTTTGACTCTTGTCACAGGCTTCAGTTTTATGGTACATCATAGAGGGCATGTTGCCCTACACTCTTATCATTTGCCATCATTTTGTCTTGAAAGGCCTTACAAGACAAAATGGTCTTTCTCACATCCACACTCCCATGTTCTGCATCAAGAGACATATAGATACAATTCAGTGTAGGAGCTAATCAGTTAGCTTTGTAATCATAATTTGTGGTTAGTGAGCCTCATTGATTGTGTTGTGTCCCCAAGTTCATCAGCTAAATAGATTGGGTGATTATATATCCTGTTCTTTCTGTATCTAGCTCCATCATTAGTTTCTGTGTGTTATACAGAGAGAAGTTCAGGCATACAAGCTGCTTTTTCAAGCAGAAAACTAAGGATCAAATTCAAATACAAGACACAAAAAAAAAACATTTTAGTCATTTTGCTCCAGTAGCACAGAAAAACGATCCACCCTTGACTTTACTTTTTCTTTTCTGGGCATGCATAGCCTCTCCAATCGCGTCTTGCTGCAAAAGCTCTCAACCCTCATCATCTTTTTTGAGCCTGAATCATCTGGCGTGGGAGCCATCAGCTGCCCCCGCTTCGCTGTTTCTGGGGTGGAAATGGTTTAAGAGTGCCGCGTCTATTCAGAACACAGACATGTGGATTTGCTTGAACCGGTGAACTTCAGATCAGAGGCAGAGTCAGGGTTGGCAGAGTAGAGACGTCAGGCTGTGTGTGTGTGTGTGTGTGTGTGTGTGTGTGTGTGTGTGTGTGTGTGTGTGTGTGTGTGTGTTACTGTGTGCATTTATGCTCGCAAACCCTTTTCAAAGCTCTTCTTAAATGCTGCACAGCAACTCTGCAAAGATTCTACTGTCAATTCCTCCTATTTTTAGTTGACCCTGACATTGTCAGTAAGGCGCTGTAGTACTGTGTTTGTACTAACAGCATTATCTTTAAGAAGACTTTAATTAGGAAGCTTGTTGAAAAACAGTAAATAACTGTTATTCATATTTACCAAATAGGGGGACCGACGAGCGTCACTTAGATCAGCTTTATCATAACCTTGACAAGGGAGAACAGTTTTACAGCGTCAGACATGTGTTCAGGAACGCTGTCAAACTCTTCTGACTAGATAAAGTAAGAGCACTTTCCTGTAACAGCTTCAAGGTAGTTCACATGAAGTTAGGGGTTTCTTAGGAGGGACAGAGGTAAGGCCTGTTGTAATTCTTCCACAGACATGTTGACAGAATTCAAATGACAGAGTGGCCTCCTCTTAGACTACACAGAGCCAGCTGCCCTGAACCCTGATATGAATTAGTGCTGCAGCAGGAGGAACAGGGAGGGGGAGTGAATACTTTTATCAACCAAGGCACTTTTTCTCAACAATTCACCCTTTCAATCATTAATTAAACTTGTTTTATGTGTGATGGACACTGATTAACCAAATAGGAAAGTAATTAAGTAACACTGAATAAAAGTATAATAAAGTGAATAAATAGTTACATTGCCATCATCTTCTGTGTGGGCAACAAAAATCAGTCAGATGGATACTAAACGGTGGTGTATAAAACACCCATCAAACAGTCAGGCAGGAAAATTTCCACACGCTTCTCTTCAAAGCAATCACCAATACGGCAAAGAAGTGACCTGGGTAACTAAAACAATAATAACACAATAAAATGAAATGAAATATGGGAAAATTTACATGAAATGAGAAAAAATTAAAAAGTGAATCAGAAATCACTGATGCCTGTGCGTGTCCATTACCCACCTACATCATTAGAATCAAGAGAATCATGTGAATAAATGATTAATTGAGACAAAATAAAAGAAAAAGAAAATCATCAAGTGATTAAATGGAGATTAAACATTGGTTAAATCATCAAGCGCATTATCATCATGAGCGTTTATGAAGCTGTCAGAATCATCATTTTAACATACTTTAACTCAGCATTCCTTAGCTGTGATGATGCTTTGGCTCTGTGGTTCTTTCCATACAACACATAAGTATTCAACTGCACTTTCACAATCACATTGTAGCAATTTCACTGGGATTTTTATATCACAGACCAACACAAAGTACTTCATGATTGTGAAGTGGAAGGAAACTGCTAAATGATTTTACTGTTTTTACTGATAAAATATGAAGTGTGTCATACATTTGTATTCAGACCCATTTACTGTGGTAATCCTATATAAAATCCAGTGCAACCAAATTTCCTTCAAAAGTCACATAAGCAGTAAATTGAGTCCACCTGTTTGTAATTTATTCTCACCAAGGAACACAGCAGACAGGTCAGGGAGACAGTTAAGGAGAAGTTTAAAGCAGGTTTCTGTTAGAAAACAATATATCTCATTGGCCACTTTATGGTAAAGTTGTAAAAAGAAAGCCATAAAAAGTCCTGTTTGCGTTACAAGCCATGTATGGGACAAAGTAAATGTGTGGAGAAAGTGCTCTGATCTGATGAGACCAAAATAAATTAGCCCACATCTAAAATGTTGAACACACTATCCCACAGTGAAATATGGTGGTGATAGCATCATGCTGGGGTTATGCTTCTCTTCAGGATCGAAAGGTAAGCTGGTCAGAGTTGATGGTGAGAAAGATTGAGCTAAAACCTGCACAAAGGGCTGCAAAAGATACTGTGATACTTGATACTGGTGCAAACTGGTACTGATGCTGCAGGAGACCCTAAACATACAGCCAGAGCCATTGTGGATTGATCTGGATGAAAGCATGCTCATATGTTAGAATGTCCCAGTTAAAACACCCACCTAAATCCAATTCACAATCTGTGGCAGGACTTAAATTGCTATTTACAGATGTCCTCCTTTGAATCTGACTGAGCTTGAGCTGTTTTGCAAAGAGAATGAGGAGCCTCTGTATGTAAAGTGGGTTGAGATATACACTAAAAGACTTGCAGCTGTTGATGGAACGCAAGGAGTATGGAGAGCTGTTTCATTCAAAATTAAATAAATAAATAAATACTGCTATTGATAAATTATTGATAAATATTCCATGAAATAAATAAATATCCCCATGAAATAAAACAAAATAATTATGTTAAAAGACATTTTCATCTTATTTAATTTAATTCATTTCAAGATTGATTTAATTTACTTAAATATGTATTTAATGTACTTAAATATTTATTTATTTATTTCATAATGCAGTTTTATTTTGTAACACTTTTATTTTGTAAAGCTACTTTACGTATTTCAGTGACTTTTACTTTTTAACCCCTTCTTATATTCAAATGAGGGGGCGGAGTTTTATCTGTGGGGCGGTGCTGGGACAGCAGGGCCGAGCTCAATTCGTGGCTGAAGCCGGCAGAAGCATGCCGCTGCCTGCCAGAAGACAGCATGCCGGAGGGAGCCAGGGGATTCTGCATGCCAGAAGGTGCCAGAGAACACCTGCCGTACAAGCCTGCCACGGCGGTTGCCGCTATTTTTGTGGAAGCTGTTTGTGCAATAAGTCTTCGTCATCCTTTCAGCGCGTCATACACACACATAGTGCAATTTATTTTCCATCGAAGTAAATACAGCCACCTTATGTTATGGGTCTAATGCTGTTTATTAAATAAAAACCAATTAAGACATCATCATTTCAAAGTAACAGGCTATAACAATAATGACATTCAATCAGCATTGGCTTCAGCCACGAATTGAGCTCAGCCCTTTTGTCCCAGCGCCGCCCCACAGATGAAACTCCGCCCCCTCATTTGAATATAGGAACATGAAATAAAAAGAGCTTAAAATGAAAAACGGGGTTAAAAAGTAAAAGTCACTGAAATACGTAAATTAGCTTTACAAAATAAAAGTGTCACAAAATAAAACAGCATTATGAAATAAATATTTAAGTAAATTAAATAAATCTTTAAGTAAATTAAATAAATCTTAAAATCAATTAAATAAAATAAGATGAAAATTTCTTTTAACATAATTATTTTGTTTTATTTCATGGGGATATTTATTTATTTCATGGAATATTTATTAATAATTTATCAATAGCAGTATTTATTTAATATAGAATGAAACGGCTCTCCATAAAGGAGATCCTGCAAACGATTGGCTGTTGAGGCGTGACAAGTAACATACAAATGCAGCACGCACTTTTCTGGTTTTCCTTTTTAAATTTTGAAACCATGCTCATTTTCCTTCCACTTTACATAAAGTTCTACCTTATATAAGTTAATGAAATAAAATCCAAGCAAACACAATAAAGATTGAACATGTTGGTTGTAATATGATAAAATGTATTTACTTTTGCATGGCAATGTAAATGTATTGACTTGTCTCAGAAAGCTGTGAGGGAAGAGTCAGATATAAAACGATGATCATATGATCATAGGGTAACTATATCAGACTACTTAAACCAGGAATGACCCATGTATGAAAACAGATTCAGATATATTTGCACTATCTATTTCTAAGCCTACTTTAAAAGTTAGCTGGGGAGACAGCCTAAATACTCAGTTTCAAACTCCAAACTAACTTTTTATGTCATAATCCCATCCAGATTATCCCAGTCCCACAAAAACTGGATTTAGTTATTTTTTTCTCATGGAGAAAAAAAATGTTATTTTCTGTTTTCCAAAGCTCTCCCCAGACAGAGGATCCAACTGGCTTTCGACAAGAACTACTACATCGAGCCGTCGTTCGAATGCCGCTTTGATCACATCGAAATACGTGACGGGCCGTTTGGCTTTTCTCCGCTCATCGATCGCTTCTGTGGAGGAAAAAACCCTGGGCTTGTCACCTCCACGGGGCGCTTCATGTGGATCAAGTTCACCAGCGATGAGGAGCTGGAGGGCCTCGGCTTCCGGATTAAGTACACCTTCATCGCAGGTGAGCGGTGAACTCCACAAAGCCCTCTCAGAGGGAGAGAGGGGCTCATTTTCTGCCATATCAAAGGTGCTCAGTGAGATTTGTGAGGAGCTATATCTGATTAAACTGCACTGCCAAGAGCCTAAATTATACAGGAGAATCAGATCTTAGTCTTACTGAGATTCTCTGTTATATTTTATCATCCACAGCTTCTCTATGGGTTCTTTAATTTTTCAAAGATCATAAATGTCCTCCGTTTACTTCTCTTGTGTTTCAGCTCCATTTAAGGGTCTTTAAATCTAAACTGCGTGTGCCTAGAAATCAGTGTCTCTCATCAGGCAAGAGATAAAGAATCCTCTCTCTGCTTTATCTGGCCCGGCTCAGTGGGACCTTATCATTTGTTCTCTGCTTACTCGTTTCTGCTCTATGCTTTGAAAGTAATGTGCCTCCCAAATTTGATCATTTCAGACCCTGATTTCCATCTGCACGTGGGCGGACTGCTGAACCCCATCCCAGGTACAATCCTCGCTCTTTCGCGTCCGATACGTTTTGATGAGCTCCTCTGTGCTCGGGAGCTTACTGGAGGCTATGTCAGAATGTGACGTGAATGCACGATGTACAAACGTACTCTGATAAGCCGGTAATTGTGTATGAAGTCAAAGGATGAACGTACATACATATGCATAGTTATAAGACCACGAAAGGGCACGCACCTCTTTTATCTTTCTTCTTCCTCCCTGTCTTTGTTCTATTCTCTTTATATTGTCCTTTGTTATAATCATCTGTGCTCACTTCAGTTCAACCTTAAATCTTTTTCACTTCTTAACAAGATCCATTGCATGTCCCTCTGTCTGTCATGCTCATCTTTTCAAAATAACTGTTATCTTCTGCTGTTTTGTTTTTGCTGCTCTTGCTCATGTTCATGTCACCCCTCTGTCAGGGTCTGTTTCTTACCCTTTTTTTGTCTTCTTACCTCTTTTGCCCATCTCTCACCCGGCAGACTGCCAGTTTGAGATTGGGGGATGGGATGGGATTATTCGCTCCAGTCAGGTGGAGGAGGAAGAGCGAGTTAAGCCTGGTGATGCTCTGGACTGTATCTGGACCATCAGGGCTCCCCCTCAGTCTAAGGTCAGTACAACGGACCATATTAGTCAGGCTCCTGTGGTGATGCCAGACGAGGCTTCTGTGCTGGTTGAGCTCATGTGGAGAGCTTCAGTAATACCCTTCATTTAAAAAAGAAACTAGAAAAGCTTCCATTGGGGGTTTGATCTGTACTTCTGTGAGGATGAGTCACATTTAGTTTTATTTTAATATATTTAAAAATTCCACATACTCCCTGGTGAAAATCTGAAACAAATTTCACAGCCGTCTGTGGATGAATGGAATTATATTTAAGTATGTTCCATGTCTATTCCAGATTTAATCCAGTCATCCATCCATCCATCTGATGCAAAGGGCTGATGCACATCCTTGTTAAAAGGCTTAAACTCAGTTCACACCCGGGAGGAGGGCATTCATTTTGTTCTAATTGTTCTAAATGGAAAAAGCCAGCATGGACTCTGAGATGAAGCACATGAAAGTAACACAAAAGCCCATGGTTTCACAAAATGAGCCTCCAGATAGACATAAATTGTAAAGAAAATAAATCTGAGCTGAAATGATTTAAAGGTTTAATACAAAGAGCTCAACAGTAATTAAACTGAGGCTTGGAGTATAATTAAGAATAGAAAAAGCTTAAAATCCCAAAGTACATACTCCAAACAGGCCAAAATTCACTATCCAACATGGCTGCCATACAAATAATATGTAGTGAAAGTTGGAGTTATAAACTGTTCATAAGTATTTCTCATTTGTTTTTCTCATTAAATCAGTTCAGTTAGGATTTAGTTTCAAAAGGGTTAAGTGTTCCATGAGTCTGTTCCTACAATTTAAAGTCATTTTAATGACAGACCAGAGAAAGTGCCCTCCTCTCATGTTCCTTTGCACTGCCAGTCAGCTGGCTGAAAAAGGCTGCTACACCTTTCCCTCTCTTACCAGAAAGACCGGTTCAGCTGCTATAATTTTTGTAACATTATTAGAACTTTAACAATTGATAGATTATTTTAGCAACAGCGTGAAGAACTGTTAATTTTATGTTTCAAAGAAAACCAATAAGAACATATAATACTGTTTTTTTTCCCCAAGTATTGAAAATACCATGAAAATGCTGTGTTTTTTCTCATGGAGATCATACTGTCATAATTTCATGCTGACCCATGCCAATTTGTGAGCATGCTCCTGTAGCGTTTCAACATGGAAACATTCCAAGAAAAACTTTATCGGTTAGTTGAACAAACGTCAGCAAATTGTTACCGTCACTTATCGCTAATAGAGTTTAGCACCAAATCAGTTTGCAAATTCAACTGATTTTCCAACTTGTATCTGAAACGCCTTCAGCTTGGGTGTCACATTAGTCCCAGATCAGAGGCAAATTAAATGGAGCTTCAGACTCTTCACTCTGACAGTTCCTCAAAGAGCCACGGGACACATATTGCATTTAATGCCGGTTCACCTGTGATTGGGTCATTGTGGTTGTGTAATGTTATACTTTCCTTTATTTAAGTTTCCAGGTCTTATCCCATCAAAGACTGGATAGACAAACACTACTGATCTATAGAAAATTAAATGTAATTTAATTTCATATCTCATTAACCTGAAATGCACATATCTGATAATGAACAAAATCAACTATTGTATTTTCCCTTACTGACTGCACAATGCCAACCAAAAGATCACTGCACTGTTTGAAATCAAGCAGGTCTGAATAAAGTTTAAAAACAAACCTTTTCTGTCAAGTTAGAATTTTTAATTTTCCATCACCTTATTGCAGTGCTCAGCTCTTTACATTTAAGTTTACTGTGTGCCACTGTGTTACAGTGAAGCAGTGCATGCAGATATCCGTAAGATAACACAGCTCTGGAGATTCAGAAGACTGCTTTTGAGCCAAGAGTGAGAGCTCACTGACATCTTCCAATATTTATGAGGTGATATGAGAAATCTCATCGAAATTACAAACATAGCCGGGCTAGCCTTGATTCACAGCAGCCGTGTTTCTCCCTCCTGGCTAAATGAGTCATCCAACCTCACTGGCTGTAAAATAAGCACAAATTAATGCACATCTTAAATAGTGTAAAACCACAAATGTACCCAAATTACATAATGAAGTGTCGCATAGTGCAAGTAATATTTTACACATCTGTGCACATTTCTGCATGGCTCTTCCTTCCTTTAGTCTGAGAGACCTGTTGCATTTGGAGGCAGCAGTGGTGATGATCTGAATTTAGCAGAGGCGCTCACTTTTCTTGCCAGATATTAGGTAGATGAAGCAGAAAAAACAGAGGATCACACTCAGCAGTACAATAAGCGCAGCTGCAGGAAATAGGTATCCGGGTGCTAAATGTGCTGCAGATTTTGTCACATCAATACTGTTCATTTAAATCGGTCATCCGGTTAAATGATGTTCCTTTTGTGATCTGAAGCTGACATATCACACTCCTACAGTGTGGCAATGATTTCTCCATTAATTCTTGGTCCTGATTTTATTTTTATTTTTTTGTCTTTTTTTGTATTACTAGATCTTTTCCCAGGTTGGAATGACTGCACAAAAATAATTACAAGGAGTTTTCAAAATAAGAATTGGATGCACAAGTTGGTAGTCATAATTGTATGTATAGACTCAAATAAATACATATATTCCCACTAATATTTGTTTAAATGTGTCTCAGCAAGTTGTATTACAACCATTTGCTTTTTGTTGTCATTAACAAGCTTCTGACATAACTCTGGCTGGATATTTAATCACTTTTCTAGACAGAATTGGTAGAGCTTATTAAAATCTTAAGCATAGTTTACACATTTTCTGAATAGTTGTTAGCCTTTATCAATTCCACAACTACTTTTGATGTGTGTTAGAGATCATTGCTGGATTCACCCAGTAGTGTCCAAGAAAATACCTGGGGATGTTCAGGAATAACCCAGGAGACATATACTGTAGGCTGCTGGAACACTAGTGTCACTGTCAACAGAATATTTAATGTCAGCATGTAATAAGATGTGACTGACCAAGGAAGAAGCCCCTGCTCCAAAATCAATACCTTCAAATGCGACTGAAGTTTATATCTGTCCATATTCTGGAGAAAGCCTGTCAAATGAGAAAAGACTGAGCTGCTTGGCCATAATAACAAGAAGAATATCAAGGTCAAAGACAAGGTGAGGCTGTCGAGCCTAAAAAGAACTGCCAAGAATGGTGTTAGAAGCATCATGCTGTGGGTCACTTTTGCTAGCTGGTTGAAACTTAGTTGAACTTATGGGGTGTTGTAGAATGAATAAAGCATGATAACAAGTGACTGGAACAGCCCCGACGCCCAACTGTGCTGAAAATGTAACTATGCTTGAAATCCGAAAATAACTAGTGAGAGAAATGGTCTAATATTCAGCCAGAATTAAACCAGAAGCTTGCTGATGGCTGCAAAGATGATGTGGTGGAGATGCAATGTTCTAATGCACTTTTAACCAAAATGTTAGTGGGGGTGTCCACAGTGTAGTCAGATCAACATTGCCATGGGCTGCTTAGGAATTTACACCTTCAATTTTGACTGAAATTTGCAGCTGTCCACATAGGCAAGCCTAATAGCTTCTGGAGAAACATTTTACAGCCAGATCAGACACAGACTGAGCTATTTGACAAGGAACATGACAAGAACGCAATGAAACGAAATATGTTTGGAGGAGTGTCAGGTTTGAGAGAGAAGTTAAAACCTTTAGTCTTTAGAATAGCTGGGGCAGCAACAGTACACATAAAAAGAAAAATCACACAGCATCCAAAGTTGCAGAGCTTTAAATGTTTCATGTTTTTCAAAAAAATATTCTTACATTTTTGAAACCCAATAGATATGGATTCCCCTTCCTCAACCATCGGAGGGAGATACATACTGTTTCAGACCGCCCAGCTTTAAAGACAGTACAGCCTATACCACTGCTGATCAAAAGGGGTGGAGGCAAAATTCACACTTTTATACACATACACAGTATTAACTAAGTTAAATCTCTAGAAAACATAAACATTATCTACATAGTTACATTTAACCTGAACAAGTCAAGTTCAAAACCAAACAATAAACTACACCCAGACACAATCCAAGTCATCACTCCTCCCTCCAGTCAATGTGGTTTTTCCCAGTGAGGCTAAATGAACACCCCAGTTCCTTGTCACCACTGCTCATGGGCATGCTTCCATGGCAACACATGACCAGGTGACCTCAAAGAGGAGAGCATGATGAGAAAAACAACATCTTAATGTTAAATTAATAAACTGATGAACCAGGGTTAAGCCTTTTCTTAATTAGATCAATACAAATTAAAAGTAGCACATTTATAAATCAAAGAAATGTTGTGCATAGAAAGTAAATAAAGACACCTGTTAGTGAGGAGACTGATTCCTAGCAACTGTCAAGCATGGTGGTGGTGGCAGGTTGCCGTTTCATACATTGCCAGTGTTTCTTGTGCATTGCATAAAGTGAATAAAATAATAAAGAATCGGGACCACCTCCCAGCAGAAACAACCCAAAGACATATCAACGCTGGTTTTGGAATACAATAGATGAAGCAGAGGAGAAAAAAAAGAACCTTCTGCAATGAATGTTGTCTCCTACCAAGACATGAATTAAACCCGTCGTATTGCATCAGATACTAATTAATGTCGGTCACTGAAGTTTGTAGAAAGTAAAACACAGCAGTAAATATGTACTTACTACATGTTATAATGAAATAAACCTTAGACAAAAAAATGCATGTGTTTAATTGCTCTCAGACTTAATTAAAACCCCTTAAACCCCCGTGTATCTACAGATTTACCTGCGCTTCATGGATTACCAGATGGAACACTCAAATGAGTGCAAGAAGAACTTTGTGGCCGTGTACGATGGCAGCAGCGCCATAGAGAACCTTAAGGCCAAGTTCTGCAGCACCGTGGCCAACGACTTGATGCTGGACAACGGCGTGGGAGTCATCCGGATGTGGGCTGATGAGAAAAGCAGACTGAGCCGCTTTCGCATGCTCTTCACCTCTTATATTGACCGTAAGTGACAGCCTTTTAAACATGATCAGGTGTGGATTTCCAGCCATGCTTTGACCTGTATTGTAACAGGTAATCACATAAAACAGGGGTCAGAGCTGGTATTAAGGGTACTAAAGTGCCTTGCAAAAGTATTCCCACCTCTTAAACTTGTTTGACCACAAACCTCAATGAATCTGTGGGGATGTTTTGTGGCAGAACAACAATGAGCAGCACACAATTGTGAATAAACAGGAGAAGATACACCAAAATGAAAATGTTCACCTAAAACACTGAACCTGGTAGAGGCAGCATTATAGTGGGGGATTAATTTCATGAGAATAGACAGGGAAGCTGGTCAGAGTTGATGGGAAGGGGAATGGAGCTCAAAACAAGAAAAGAATGGAAAAAAAAACTGTTAGCAGCTGAACCTGTAACTGTGGTAGAGGTACGCCTTATAGCAGAACACACAGCCAGAGCTACAGTGGAATAGTTTAATCAAAGCATATTATGTGTTGGAGTGGACTAATCAAACTCCAACCAAATTGCTATTCTGAATGAGTTTGAGCTATTTTGCAAAGAACAGTGGACAAATAGGTGGTATGTAGAGGTGCAAAGCTGGTTGGGACATCAGAGGTTTCCTAGAGAGTAAAAATCCAACATTAAACATCAAGAAGAGCAATGAACACCCCAAACGCTCAGGAATTAAGTTGTTAGATCATAAAAAAATCTTAAAGTAGAGAACACAGCATAAGAAGATGCTCTGGTCAGATAAGAGCAAACTGGAACTTCTGGCCTACATGCAAAATGCTGTGTGAAAGAAAAACAATACCATCCCAATGAGGGAAAATGGCGGTGGTGGCAGCATCATGCTGTGGATAGGCTTTTCTTTAGTAGAGTCATGGAAGATTGTAAATTTTGATGGTAAGATGGATGCAGCTAATTACAGGGCAAAAAGAAAAAAAACTTGTGGATCTACAGAGTATGAACTCTGGTGGACACTACACTTTTTAGATTTTATTTGTACAGAGATTTAAAAACTGAGTATCCTTTTATTTTCATCCCAATAATGTGCTACTTTTGTTATCACATAAAATCTTTTCAAAATACACTTGAATTTGTGGTCGTAACATGACAAAACATGAACGAATTGAGTGGTTTGAATACATTTGCAAGATGGTTAAATCTAAGTTTCTGTAGCTTTTAAGAAAAATGTGACCCTATTCTAAGATTATGGAAGTACATTATGGCTATTACCCATTTATAACACACAGAGCCCACCAGACAGAGAGAAACAGACACAAATTTGTTTCATTTCTTATGTCGTGCTTTCTGTTTGCATAAGCAGTCATCAACAGACACTGAAATCCCATTTCAGCAAAGAAAGCTAATTAATATGTGCCATGTTTAGAGCGCAGATAAAAGAAAAGCAATTATTTACCTCAGCATTTTTTTAATAACTGAAAGCTTTAAATATCTTGACATACCTGTCACAGCTTCATACTGGGCTCATTACAGGTGACTTTCACCAGGGAAAAAGGAATTATTTGATTTATTTTGGTGAAAGGAAGAGCTTAGATGGGTTAATAGAAATCACACATCAAGCTTTATCACTTTAAAAAGTAGAAAAGGCTTCAAACAAATGTTGTCAAAGGTGACACAAAGTAGGAGAAATTACTATTCAGTGAAACTCGTTCCTGTTAACTCTGTAATATTTCCATTAAATGCCTGAATAGGCTGAGATATTAATTGCCACATTCTCCTGCACACTTCCCCGACCCTGCCTGAATGCTAATATTATTTTCATCAGCAAAGCCCTTACCATGGCAGGCCGACTTAATAGCTTCCAAATTCAGCACGCATATTTTTTCTTTATTATTCTGAGAGTCCTTAAGACCGTTTGGGTCCTCATTAATTCTAGTCACACAGCTGATCTCTGGGAAGTCGGAAAGCTTGTGAATGACTCCCAAACTTTATTTGGTTAGTCAGCGACCAGATCAAAGTTTGCTCAGAGGTCAGAGGAAACCATTAATCTTTGACACTTGATGTGTTTTTCCCTTCACACTTCATCCTCTTCAATATGCTCCTACAAGATTTAAGCCAGACTTTATCGAACATACACACAGGTACACTACAGTACAGCTTGTAGAGTTGTCCATTGTGTGGTAAAAGGTTGAGGTGCCGCAGACACACTTTAAGAGTCTACATGTTTAAGTTTAAAAGTGCTGAAGAGTTAATGGAAGCGACCCCGTCTGTGGGCTCAGTGAGACGCAGATGTGAATCACATCTAGCACACACATGATCTCCATATGCCACCTCATCTACATGTCCCTACTTGTCAAAGCTGTTTAACCCAGAGGCAGAGGTAGCATGCAGGGAGAGGCAACCTTTACCACAGTGAACCTCAGAGTACGGGTGAAGCTGGTAGAGCAAACCAGTCTGCTCTAACTTTGATAAAGACTCTCAGAATGAGTAATTAGCTGCTGATGCAAGAAAGTAGTGTTGAAAGATTGTTCTCGGTAGGTGGAGAAATGAATGAACCTGCAGAGACAGAGGCTGAATATATAGTGATGGTGCTGGTGGGTGTAAGAGCACCATTTTTGCTAAAAGACTGTAAAGTTACTGTATACTTTATCTCAATACATCACAGAAAAAAAACTCAAATTGTTACACCTCCTAATATTCATGCAAATCTTCCAAGACATGGCCGTCCACCTAAACTGGCAAGCCGGGCAATGAGTGCTTATCAGTGCTAATCAGAGAGGCATCCAAGAGTCACTTGGTATCTCTGGAAGAGCGGCAAAGATCCGCAGCTCAGGTGAGAGAATCTGTTGACAAGAACGCAAAAGGAACTCCTATTTGAGGTTTGCAAAAAGCCATCTAGGGAAGACAGCAAATTTGTTAAAGAATGTGCTCTGATCAGACGAGAAAATCAAACATTTTGTGCCTACAGAAAACTAACACGGCACATTGCCCTGAACACACCATCTCCACCATAGTAGTGGCAGCATCATGCTGTGGGAATGCTTTTCTTCAACAGGGACAGGGAGGTTGGTCAGGCTTGATGGGTAGGTGGACAGAGATAAATACAGGACAATGCTGGAAGAAAACATGTTGGAGGTTGCACACATGTGACACTGAGGTAGAGGTTTGCCTTCCAACAGAATAGCAACCCCTCAACATCCAGCCAGAGCTACAATGAACAGAGTTGATTTATTATTATGTATTGATCTCATTATGGTGCAAAAGGAAAGCAGTAAAACAATAGTTAAAAATGTCTGATGTTAATGAATGCCCAGGCCAGACCTGACCCAATAGAAATGCATTAAGCCAGCACCATCCCAGAGACCAGAGTGTTCTGTACAAGTACCTCAGTTCCTCCATCGGGAGGTACTTTACCTGAATTACATTTCACTAGTTGGAGCCTACATGTTTCAGGCTCTTTTCTCAAGAAAATGAGACAAGAAAAGGTAATAAACCACTGTTCCAGTCAGTTTTACACACCCTTCCAACATAAAAAATGTGTAATTGGTTACAAAGTAAATGATCCTGCCTCTGAGCCAGATTCCACCTCACCTTTTTTTAGCTCAGCTGATGTCTGTGCAAACACAGCCATCCTCCAGAAGCCCTCCAACTCTCCCTCCTGAACCTCAGCCAGCATCGACTGTCAGTCATCTGTGTCTCTGCCATCCCAGCATTACAACTCTAACGGCCACTTTAATGAGGTCCCTCTCACTGCACCCGACGGACCAGCAGTACCTCATCATGTGCATTTCTACCAGCTCTGCCTTTCTTCTCATTTTTCCATAGCCCTCCTCTGAAATTGCCGTGAGTCTCCCTGCTATTCTCCACTCACTTGCCTCTCCCTGATTGATGTGATGGTTGGGGTTCATGCATGCTGCCATCCCCTCCCCTCATCCACCCCTGATATTCCTTCTGCTGGAAATGATGGTGTATGGCTTTATGTGCACAGTCTTCATTAGATCTTGAGCATTTCTTCAAATAATATAACATTTGCCGTTAATTACAGGCCCCAGGAGATTTATACTGCTAAAGTATTCTTCTGTTAGTGTTAATGTTGTTTTTTTATCCTCAAAATATCTCCTGGTTCTTTTCACACAGTAGCAATCTTTTATTCAGATTTATTCTGCTAAATTCCATTTTCTCTGTTTGTCTCTTGCCTGCAGCTCCCTGTACAGCCAATACATTCTTCTGTCACAGCAACATGTGTATTAACAACACCCTGGTGTGCAATGGGATTCAGAACTGTGTCTATCCATGGGATGAAAATCACTGCAAAGGTGACCATTCAAACTCTGCTTTCTATTTCACGCTGATGCTGTGCTAGGTTGTGATTTACCTAGCACAATTTTATGTCTACAGTGCTGTAAAAAGCTTTGCCCTCTTACAGATTTCTTCTGTATTTGCATTTTGTCAGATTAAATGTTTCAGATGATCAAGCTAATTTTAATGTTAAACAAATATAACCTGAGTGAATACATGTCGTTTGTGGAAAAAGCAATCCAACCCCTGAATTGAATCATGAATGAAATCTGATTTTACCACATTTTGTGGATAGCTGAGTTCATGTCCCAATAAGACCTGATTACTGCCAGACCGGTAGAATTAAAAAAATCTTTTAAATAAAACCTGTCTGACAACATGAAGTGGGCTAAAAGATCTCAACACTTCATGCCCTGATCTAAAGACATTCAGGAACAGATGAGAAACAAACTCATTGACCTCTATCAGTGTGGAGATGGTTGCAAAGCCATTTTCATAGCTTTGAGACTCCAGTGAACCACAGTGAGAGCCATTATGCACAAATAGAGAAAACATGGAACAGTGGAGAATATTCCCAGGAAAGGCAGATTAACCAAAATTACCCCAAAAGCGTATCGACTCATCCAGGAGGACACATAAAAACCCAGACCAACATCTAAAGCACTGCAGGCCTCATCAGTGTTCATGATTCAACCAGAACACAGAGAAACTGGGTAAAAATGGCATCTATGGGAGAATTTAAAGCAAATATCACCACTGGCCAGAAAGAACACAAAGGCCCGTCTCACATTTACCAAAAAACATCCTAATCACCAAGCCTGAACGCTAAATGTTTTGTCGAGTGATGAGATAAAAGTGGAACTTTTTGGAAGGTGTGCATATATCTGGCATAAAAAACAGCATTTCAGAAAAATAGTTTCATTCTGACAGGCAGACATGGTGGTTGTAGTGTGATGGTCTGGGGCTGCTTTGCTGCTTCAGGACCTGGATGACTTGTGTTAGATGGAACCATGAATTCTGCTCTCTATCAGAAAATCCTAAAGGAGAGTGTCCAGCCATCAGTCGGTGATTTGCAGTTCAAGTTCGCTTGGGTTACAGGCAGCAGAACAATGACCCAAAAGACTACAGCAAGTGCATCTCTGTATTGGTAAAGAAAATAATAATATGAATGTTTTGGAGAGTCTTGTCAAAGTCTGGACTTAAATCCAGCTAAGATGCTGTGGCATGACCAACGAAAGCAGCTGCTCATCGTCAAAAAACCTCCAATGTGATCAGGGGCGGACGGTGGAGAAAAAGTGGCCCAGGAGTTCCTGACAGACTGGCCCATTTTCAACTTCTGGGTTAAATTTTAATAATAACCAAATACAAGCAAATAAATATATATACACACACACACAGTTACTGTGCTAATGTGATGATTTTTATTCTCAGATAGTCAATATAATTTACAGCAACAATATATATATATATATATAATATATATATATATATATATATATATTAGTAGGGTAAGAGCACAGTTTTGCTCAAAATATTGAAATGCACATAACATTATGGGTGACATACCAGAGTTCAAAAGGGGACAAATTGTTGGTGCACGTCTTGCTGGCGCATCTGTGACCAAGACAGCAAGTCTTTGTGATTTATCAAGAGCCACGGTATCCAGGGTAATGTCAGCGTACCACCAAGAAGGACGAACCACATCCAACAGGATTAACTGTGGACGCAAGAGGAAGCTGTCTGAAAGGGATGTTCGTGTGCTAACCCGGATTGTATCCAAAAAACATAAAACCACGGCTGCCCAAATCACGGCAGAATTAAATGTGCACCTCAACTCTCCTGTTTCCAACAGAACTGTCCGTCCGGATGTTCCGAGGCTACCGCCCCCTGCTGGCGGTCAGACGCCTCGGAGCTCCTCCGGTCCTTGTTCCCCATGAAGCGATCACACACTCTATCTAAAGACTCTTAAAGGAACGACTCTCAACCAGTTTCTAACTTTTAGCTCTTTTTATTCTAAGTTAAGGCAGAGGAATGATTACAGAGATCAGCGCTGAGGCTCCCGTCTCGGACCGTCGCCGTCTGTTAGAGCATGACGAAGAGCCTCGATAGAAGGTCACATATAGTTTTATATCTGGCACTCCAATGCAATGGATGTGCTCTCCCTCAGTGATTATCAGTAGACTATGTGTCACCATTGTGGTGTCTATCTATTAGATTGTGTAGTAGCGGGTGTCCATACTTAATCTAAGTGTGATGTAGCTTTCTAATCAAACCAGTAATATCAGCTGCTCCACTATCTACCCAGTGCCCCAGCTTCAGGTCATTTATAAACAATCCTTTGGGTCATCTGTCCTGTACTGTATGTCTATGAGCATTCGTATCCTATTGTAACAGAAGGGAAACATTAGAACTTATACTTTATTTTACTATTCCTAACAGGGAGCTCCAGAGGGTCAATATACACAGTCAGGCTGCTATAGCCAAACCTTTGGTCACTCATGCCAATGCCAAACGTCGGTTTCAATGGTGCAAGGAGCTCAAATCTTGGGGCTGTGGACAATGTGAAACATGTATTGTTCTCTGATGAGTCCACCTTTACTGTTTTCCCACATCCGGGAGAGTATACAGTGTGGAGAAGCCCAAAAAGAAGCGTACCACCCAGACTGTTGCGGGGCCAGAGTGAAGCATGGGGGTGGATTAGTGATGGTTTGGCTGCCATATCATGGCATTCCTTGGCCAATACTTGTGCTAGATGGGCGCTTCACTGCCAAGGACTACAGAACCATTCTTGAGGACCATGTGCATCCAATGGTTCAAACATTGTATCCTGAAGGCGGTGCTGTGTATCAGGATGACAATGCACCAATACACACAGCAAGACTGGTGAAAGATTGGTTTGATGAACATGAAAGTGAAGTTGAACATCTCCCATGGCTGCACAGTCACCAGATCTAAATATTATTGAGCCACTTTGGGGTGTTTTGGAGGAGTGAGTCAGGAAACGTTTTCCTCCACCAGTATCACGTAGTGACCTGGCCACTATCTTGCAAGAAGAATGGCTTAAAATCCATCTGACCACTGTGCAGGACTTGTATATGTCACCCCTGTGTATATATATTATATATATCTATGTATATTTAGCCTGAAATGTAAACTATAACAAAGCCACATAGTTTCTTGCCTTTCAACAAAATAACTTCCAGACTTAACAACTTGAAGTTACACTGGAAACCTGGTGAATTTGTAAACCTAGATTGTTCACTCTATGAGTAACCTCTGCAGTGTCTTCAGTACATTTGGCTTTCAGAGGTGGAAAGAGTACAAAGATAATGTACTCAAGTTACTTTGATAAAATTTTACTTAAATATTATTAAAGTTTGCAGCATAAAATGCTACTCAAATAAAAGTAAAACGTACCTCACCGTTTTTTTGATCCCTGCTGCTCACTTTCAGCCGGCCCAGTAGCGCTCGTTCATGTGTTGCTCATGCGATGGCCACTGTTGCTATAGATGGTGGCAAAAGCAGTAATTAGGTTATCTTTGTTTCATATTGTATTTGATGATCTAAAACATTTAAGTGGGACAAAAAAGCCAATGGAAAATCTGTAAAGCGACAAATACCTTCTCACAGCACTTCATGGTCCTATACTTACATTTTTCTACTTTCTCTTGTTTTTATTTCTCTCACCCTCACGCAGAGAAGCGTTCCAAGGGGCTTTTCCATCAGATTACTAGGACCCACGGCACTGTTATTGGAGTTTCTTCAGGCATAGTTCTTGTTCTTCTTATTATTTCCATTTTGGTCCAAATGAAGCAGCCCAGAAAAAAGGTGAGTCGTTGTTTTGTTTGGTCCTACGGTAAAGTTATGAAGGTTTAACATAGAATAGATGGAAATGATGTAAGGATGACAGACCAGCTGAAGGTGAAGTGTAGTTTTATAGAAGGCTATTATAAAAAGTGCATCCTTGTATTTGACACCAGATCCATTATGAACCCTTCATTCAAACAGAACCTCTGTGTGTTGTCAAGGTGTATTTTTTCTACTTTCTTGCAGATCTTTTTTGAAGCAAGGTTTGGTGAAGTTATTATCAGTAATAGATTCCTTAACTCTAGTTCAAAGATGCCATATTGCAGTGAGTTTGTGGAAAAGGAAGAAATCCTCAGAGCATTATAACACTAACAAACAGACCCTCGGTTTAAGCTGATTTTAGCAAGTTAAAACAACTCAAACTGAGAATGTTCATAGCCACGGGATGCTAATGATTATTTAACACTTACATCTATGTGAGAACCTATTGCTAAGTTTATTGCTTTATTGCAATATGATGGAATGATTCAATCCTTAAGTAAAAATAAAAGCATTGATTGAAGTTAAAGAAGCATCAGATCAAACAAATATTACATGTAAGCCTTTACAGTTTAGCTTTGTATTAATTTAAAATATATTGTTAGAGTAAAAAAAAAACATTGGTTTCCTTTTGACCATCATTACATCCTGATATTTGCAATTATAAAATGAAAACCTGGTCCTTAGTTTCTGTCCAGGACAGAGTGGTGCTTTCTGTGCGCCCCCTCCGCAGAGGATGAAGGTCTTTCCTCATCCTCAGCGTGACTCCTGGCCTTGGTGGACCATCCTTAGCATGCCCAATGCAGGTTGCATGATAGAGAGTTATTAACCTCTAGACTCTATAATCATAGTTTTTTTCTTAATATAAAACAGCAAAAAACTGATTTCTCAGATAATTTTTGTGGGGACTGCCCAAATTAACTACACTATCAGGCATTCTTTCCTGAAAGTTTAGATGATTTATTTTTTCTGACTTTGCTGCCACTAGCGCACTGGACTCTGCTGCTTTCTTGTTTCAACTCCTGTGTCGTAATTACAAGCAGCTTTCAGGAGACAATAACTATTTCAAGCTAACTGCATGCTAAGAAAAAGCAACAGGTTTTAATAATTAGTCGCATTTTTCCCTTTCTTTAGTCACATAATGATTTATTAAAAAATCTGTATCTTTTCAATGCACAATGTTTCATTTTAAATGTGGACAGACAGAATCAGTGCAGAGAGACAACGTTTGCTAAGCAGTGTAATTTAAGGTGGTTTTATCTCCAAGGTGAGGGCTTTGTGAATTAGACGGACATTAAAAGTCATGCGTTTTGCGAACAAGCACAGTAATTATTTAGATCCATCTCTTACAGTTTTTTTCAATAACACAATAGATTTAAATCTTGTCGCATCTGTTTAAAACTTAAAAACCGTCTTCTGTCAGATCTGATTAACCATCATCATACTGTGATGTTAATCTCTGCTGTATTCTGACTTGTTAGCAAGTCAAATAATATTTTTCAAGTAGGCATTTTAGGTTATTTATGCTATATGTCTTAAATGGTTCCATATCCAAAGCTGTAATAGTCTGGATGTTCTTTCTAAGGTTGTGGCTCGGCGACCCGGTGTCTTCAACAAGGCTGGATTCCAGGAGGTGTTTGACCCACCACACTACGAGCTCTTCTCTCTTCGCGACAAGGAGATGTCCTCAGACTTAGGCGACCTCTCCGAGGAGTTGGACAGCTTCCATAAGGTGCGTCGCTCCTCCACCATGTCCCGCTGTGTCCATGAGCACCACTGTGGATCCCAAGGCTCTGTGGCTGCTGCCAGCGGCAGCATGAAGCACAGCAGAACTACCCTAAGCTCCATGGAACTGTCCTACCACAATGACTTCTCCAAGCCCCCTCCAATGAAGACATTCAACTCCAGTTCCACCTACAAGAAGAGCTGCTATGGCTACAAGCAGCACTCACAGACTCATGACTGCGACCAGCAGGTCATCGAGGACCGTGTAACTGAGGAGATTCCATGCGAGATTTATGGCCGTGGCGCGGTGGGACTGGGAGGAGGACAAACTGGTGGAGGAGCGATGGGGGGAGGCGGCGTGTCAGGAATTGCTGGAGGAGGGATCGGAGGAGCGGTTGGGATTACAGGAGGGGTGTCCATGGCTGGCGGGATGGGCATGGTAGGTGGAGTGAGTATGGCAGGGCCCAGCGGGATAGCTGGAGGTATTGGTGCTGGGATGCCAGGTGCCTGTGGGACCCTCAGTGTTCGTGGCAACAGCGCTCGCAACAGTACCACTATAGTTGACCCACAGCAGCGCTCCATCTCCATGGACTTCTAGATGCAGAAAGGGAAATAGGAAAAGCAGACCTTGCATTTCTTTTATAGAATAAACGCAAAACAAATGGAAGAAGTCCATCATAAACAGACCTCCCCTCCTTCTTCCTACACCTCTTGTCTTCAAGTAACTTTTTGTTTTTTGGGGTTAACACTTGAGGACCTCTCTGAAACTCACATGAAGCCTTTGTGAGAATGGAAGATAGGACATTAGGTAACATAAGGCGCGACAAAACGGACCAAACTACTCATTTTTTGGTTACTGAGGGACTTCACATGAAGACAACATAACATTCTGTCTCTTCACTTGTATTACACTCATTTAATCTCTACTTCCTCCTGAGACTTCTTGGAAAGCGCCCTTGCATGCAGACCTAGACTCAGAAGAAATCTAACCGGACTGAGACATGCTACAGGCAGACTGTCACATTTATTCACCTGCCATGCACAAATATATGATATATGATCTATTGTGCATCTTCTAATAATTTATTTCCTTTTATTTGTCTTTTTGGTCAGTGTACTGTACTGTTCAAACCAGAATATATCCAGCCTCATGGTGATGCTTGGCTTTTTACTCTTTCATTTGTTAAAATTGTTGCTCTGGTGATTTATCAGTGGCGCAAAACTGATTGATTAAATATAATATTTACAATGTTATATCAATATAATAATGATGTAGTTTCCATGGTTACCTCACACAAACAGGGGATACACGTCACTCTCTCCTCAGGCTGAGCACATGAAGAGACTGTCCTGTTTGGTTAAGAAATGTAGAAGAAGAGATTACTTCTGGTCTGTGAGGTTACTGATGTAGGAGGCTTCAGACCATTACTGATCGTATATAGAAGATGAAGTTCTTAGATGTGAGACTGAGTCTAAATAGCAACAATCCTAAACCCTGCATCTTTAATGGGAGAAAATTTCTTTTTTTTCCTCTTTCTCCACAACCCGAGTGTGTAAAACAAGCACAAGCGTTCTCCCTGAGTGACAGATGTAGCCTGTATTAGACTCATTTATGATTTTAACCACTGGTTGTATAATTTTGTTCTGTTGAATTAAATGAGAGATTACTCACATGCTTGAGCAAATCTTTTCTTTTCACTGTAAACAAGAAACATAAAGACAACACACAGCCCACGCGCTGGAAATGGCTCGTCAAGGTGAGATAAACACTGTGACAAGCAAAAAGCTGCCTACGCCAAATGTTTTTCGCTTTGCTGTGCTGAATGTTAACACGCGAAGGTGCTCCAGGGATAATTTATTCACTGAATTGTTTGAACCTGGTTGAATGTGCAGGATTCAAGGCTGACAAATTCCAGTTCCACTTATGAATAAAATAAATTGAGATAGCACACAACATCCCAACTGTCACACATTTGAATGAATCCTCGCAGCTTTTCCCCACTGTGTCTCTCTTCCATGCACACACTCCCCTCACCCCACCCTGTGCTGTCATGATGCATTTGTCGCGGCCGAGGCTTGGGGCGTCCTTTTTAAAACATCTGACCTTCAAATAAGGCCGCTGTGCGTTTGACTCTGGTGATGTGGTCGTCTGCCTCTTAGGAGTCTCCACATGGTATAAATATTTCATATTAACCACAATTATAGGCTTGGATTAAAATGTTAGTAAGCAGTATCTTTTACATGTTAAAGTCAGTAATCATTGAGAATAAACATATACATCAATATAAGCAGGATCAGGTTAAACAGGACTTCTTCCATAACTTCTAGTTGTACCAGCTGTGTTATCGGTTTACATGGTTATCTGGTGATTTCCATCATAGGACATTCAATGGGTAAAACATATTCAAGACACCATTCTTGTGTGTTTTTACATCCGTAAAGGTTGCTCGAACAGGTGGCAGAGACACATTAAATCAAATAAAGACTCTGTGGTAGTACGACAGCACCACCAGGAGGCAGACTGCTGCTCACCTCTGGATGAAAGCTTGCATGAAGGTAAAGTCCATCTGGTAGATATGAAGTACATCTTTGCTAAACCGCTCTCATGTGAGGAAAATAACATTCCTACTAAAAGATCAGAGAGAAATAACTACAGTACAGTCATTTCTTCTTGTCAAAACTCATCTTCATTCTTGATCTGCTATATACTCAGGCAGCTAGAAATCTCTCAGTGTGCTGTGTGTTGTTTTAACAGTTATGCTGTTGTTCAATCTGTCTGTCCATCCATCCATCCACCCACGAGTAACAGGTCTAAGAAGGAAACAGACATGAGTGCCCCCAATGGCATTCCTGGGCCAGAAAAGATATTCAGTTCCTTTAGCAAGTTCTGAGTCGCCCCTAGGGTCTCCTCCCAGTGGGATGTGTCCAGAACAAGCTTCAAAGGGCAGCACCCAGAAGGCATACTTATCTCAAGGTCATTCGTGCCATCCGGGATTTTGTTCTTCAGCGATGATCTATATTCAATGACCACAGGTAAGAACTGGAACATCGAGGGACTGGGAAGTTAAGAGCTTTGCTCTTTTGTTTCACTCCTTCTTCACCATGACAGACCAGAGCAGCACCTGCATCACTGCAAATGAAGCCCCCCATCTGTCTATCCACCTTTTGCTCGATCTTAACCATTACTCATGAACAAGACACCAATACTTAAACTTCTCTACTAGAGGTCATGGGAGCCATGTCCTCAGACTAAGAGCAATCCACTGATCCTAATGATGGTTGACCGGAACACTCTCTTAGAGCCTGCTTTTGTTGGGGTAACTCACTGCTCAACGTCAACCACCTACTCTTTGCTCCTAGGGTTCAGTAGGTGCAGAGCAAGCCGGGAGGCAGGGCATGCCACCAGGGCAGGTTAATTTCTGGCATCATATTCTGGTTGCCATATTTATATTTTGAACATATTTTTTTTGCTGGTAGCCCTCCAAGGCCATGCTTGTTCAGTCTTTTTCTAACTTGGATACAGTCATGGACTTTAACAGTGAGGAAGTGAGTCTGTGGAATTTGAGATGAAGCCTTGTTTTTGTAATTTGTGCATAGTTTCACAGAGCATTCAAACTTGCTGATTTTCAGCAACTTGATTTTCAACTATTGAAAAAAACTGGCAAATTTCTTGAAATGTCTGCCTGTTATTAGTTGAAAGTCCAGATGAATGCTTTCAGAGCTACAAATGTTTACTTGGGAGAGTTTTATATTTAGTTGTATGCCACCGTGTGAGGTTTGCATGTTCTTCCTGTGCATTTGTTGGATCTATCTGGGTACTCCCAGATAGATGTCTTGTCTTTGGATGTCTTCATTCCAACATCCAAAGACATGCATGTTAGACTAATTGAGATTTGTAAATGTTCCTTAGTTGTGAGTTTTTACAAACATGTTTTTTTTTTTTCCTGTGAGTCTCTGCATTGCAATGCAATGGACTGGCAATCTTGCCCAATGACCACTGAAAATAGGCACCAGCCCCACCCCCCCCCGATCCCCAGCAACCACCGCAAATCTGCAAGGATATGCAGATAGACAATAGATCAATGAATTTAGCCACAAAACTGGATGAAGCAGAAAAACATTATTTAGAAGTAATTTTACAGTCTGATTGGGCTAAGTGTTATGAAAATATCCTTAAATACTGTTTATAACAGTAATACTATTGATGATCAGTATAACCTGGATTTTATTCCACCCACCTTTTTTGGAGGCTTTTCACACTTAAAAGCTCTGTAAATCGGGAGGTGTCAATTATGCTGCATATAAAATGAGTCTAGAACAGAATATACATATTTATTGAGCAGATCCCAAAGAAAACATGACTATGCATCAGGCTCTTGCACATTGTGATTGATCATTATGTTAATTAAATTTAGACTAAGGTAACTGAAAACAAAAATATTTCACTGCATTGAAATTAAAATAAAAACAAGCAAAAATAACCACAGGGCTTATTTGTAGAAAAAAAAATCTTGAAACCTGTGAAAATCTCTTGTTTTTTGCTCGTTATTTGTGGCTTCCAGGAATTTTGTCTCATAATGTAGCACCTAAGCTGTCATGGTGCACTCTGACCGTAGGGAGGCAGCAGTGTACACAAAGACACTTCCCGAAAAGTGACGCACAATACGGGTAAACATTTTGCACCGGCTCCGTTTCTTTGTCCATCCTCCTCCTTGTAGAAGCAACATCCACAACAACACCATGGCCAATGTTGCCGATACAAGACTCTATGACATTCTTGGAGTTTCACCGTCCGCAACTGAAAATGAGCTGAAGAAGGTAATTAAGCATAAAAACCCATAATAGACGAAAAAGAAACAGCTACGCGGTAAAATTTAGACTTAAAAAAAATCATTTCTTGATTCAGGAAATGGGTTGCTAAGCTAATATTAGCTTAGCAACCCAGCCTAGCATGCTAAAGTTGCTAGCGTGTTAAATGTAACGATGCGGCTATAACCTTTAACCATTATATATTCTTTAAATGCCGGGCAGATAAGTAAACATTTAGCTGCATTCAGGCTGATTGTAGTAGTCGTTAGAGAGCTGAGCCATGAGCTGTAATATGTAAACTTTTGTGTTTCTTGTGCTGATGGAACTGTTGACCTCACGTTAGCCTTAGCTTAAATATCGGTGGCGTTTTAGTTAGCACAGTTTGTTAAAACACTGTAATAATCATTTGCTACTTTGTTCCCCCAAGGGTTATACACTTTAACACTGCACTAGTGTAGACTCTATATATATATTAGGGGTGTAATAAGAGCTGTTGTTTCGTTTCAATAAGTTTAGCTCTTAGTTTTTGGGTTACCCAGCAGGCAGCAGCTTATAGCTTAATGACGTATCTCAATTAACTGATTAACCAATTACTGGCGTTGGAGTTACTACTCTTTGTCCACTGAGATACATTTCTTAACATGTGACAGAACCCCGATCCGTTGGCGTGATCTGTCATGGCGTGCTGAAAAGCGTTTCTACACGCAAGCAAACTAGCATGGCTATTACGAAGATGTTTGTTTCCGCCTTTGAACATTCAGTTATCGCGTAAAAGTTGCCAAGTTGTTTCATCGCTTATTCTTATGTATATTTTCTTAGTAAATGTACCTGTTGCCAGCACAGTAGAGCCGTGTTTTAGGTGTTAGCATGGGATGCTAATTAGCAAATTCTGGTTTTCGTTAGCAATGAAGTTGTCAGGTTCCTTTTTAAACTAAACGGTGAATCATTGTGTAATAAGTCAATAAAAGCCGATCAACAAATTACGCTGCTCTTAACTGGTAAAGAAACGGTTAGTTGTTCTGAAAGCTTATTACCGTGGATATAGCTTCAGGTTCGCCGGCTGAAACATTTGGGTGTCTATGCAAGCAGCAGTGATTGCGTAAACCGTGAGCCAGGTTCCTTCAGGTGTTCCTTGGTTATTATCCAGGTCACACAGTTTATGAAGTGTGAACAATAAACACAATGGAAAAAAGCAATTCTGTCTTTCCAGGCGTACCGGAAACTGGCAAAAGAGTATCACCCTGACAAGAACCCAGATGCTGGTGACAAGGTAAACACTTGATGGATTCCTTCCTTACTTGGATTACAGTCCTTCCGCACTCATGTAAAACACAGCAAAAAAAAATATATATAGAATATCATGAAAGTTTTTTTTTGTCAATTATTTCAGAAAGTGAAACTCTTATATACATTGGGGAGAACCAGTATTTGATACACTGCTGATTTTGCAGGTGGTCCCATGATGATGCAAAAGCATGTAGAAGTCTATAATTTTTATCATAGATTATCGTCAACTGTGAGTGACTGAATCTAAAACCAAAATCACACTGTGTGATTTTTAAGTAATTAATTTGCATTTTATTGCATGACATCAGTATTTGATCACCTGACATCCAGTAAGAATCCCGGCTCTCACGGGCCTGTTAGATCTTCTTTAAGAAGCCCTCCTGTTCTCCACTCATCACCTGTATTAACTGCACCTATTTGAACTCGTTATCTGTATAATACACACCTGTCCACACACGCAATCAAACAAACTCCAACCTCTCCACAATGACCAAGACCAGAGAGCTGTGTAAGGACTTCAGGGATAAAATAGCAGACCTGCACAAGGCTGGGATGGTCTACAGGAAAATAGCCAAGCAGCTTAGTGAGAAGACAACAATTGTTGATGCAATTACAAGAAGATGGAAGAAGTTCAAGATGACGGTCAATCTCCCTCGGTCTGGTGCTCCATGTAAGATCTCACCTCATGGGGCATCAGTGATCATGAGGAAGGTGAGAGATCAGCCCAGAACTACACGGTAGGACCTAGTCAATGACCTGAAGAGAGCTGGGACCACAGTCTCAAAGAAGACCATTAGTAACACACCACGCTGCCATGGATTAAAATCCTGCAGCACACAAGGTCCTCCTGCTCAAGCTAGCGCATGTCCAGGCCTGTCTGAAGTTTGCCAATGACCATCTGGATGATCCAGACGAGTAATGGGAGAAGGTCATATGGTCTGAGCTAATAATAATAGAGCTTTTTGGTCTAAACTCCACTCGCTGTGTTTGGAGGAAGTAGAAGGATGAGTACAACCCCAAGAACATCATTCCTAATGTGAAGCACGGAGGTGGAAACATTATTCTTTGGGGATGCTTTTCTGCAAAGGGAACAGGAGGACTGCACCGTATTGAGGAGACGATGGATGGGCCCATGTATTGGGAGATCTTAGCCAACAACTTCCTTCCCTCAGTAAGGGCATTGAAGATGGGTCGTGGCTGGGTCTTCCAACATGACAATGACCCGAAGTACACAGCCAGGGCAACTAAGGAATGGCCCCATAAGAAGCATCTCAGGGTCCCGGAGTGGCCTGGCCAGTCTTCAGACCTGAACCCAATCGAATATCTTTGGAGGGAGCTGAAAGCCCAAATTGCCCAGTGACAGCCCTGAAACCGAAAATCAGTGTCTCAGAAAATTAGAATATTAAGATCAATAAAAAAAGGATATATACAACTGTCAGACTTCTGTAAAGTATGTTCCTATCTATGCACTGAATACTTGGTTGGGCTTCTTTTGCATGATTTACTGCATCAATGGAGACGATCAGCTTGTGGTTCTGCTGAAGTGTTATGGAAGCACAAGTTGCAGCTTCCATGTCCTCTGTTGTTGGGTCTGGTGTTTCTCATCTTCCTCCCTGCAGTCCTGCTAGAAAAGGAAATCAGCATCTTCACAAAGCTTGTCAGCAGAAGGAAGCATGAAGTGCTCTGAAGTTTCCTGCCTGATAGCTGCATTGACTGTGGATTTCAGAAAACGCGGTGGACCAAAACCAGCAGATGACATGGTACCCCAAATCATCACTGACTGTGGAAACGTCACACTGGACTTCAAGCAACATGGATTCTGTGCCTCTCCACTCTTCCTCCAGGCTCTGGGGCCTTGATTTCCAGATGAAATGCAGAATTTACTTTCATCTGAAATCAGGACTTTGTACCACTGAGATACAGTCCAGTTCTTCTTCTCTTTAGTCTAGGTGAGACACTTTTAGTGTTGTCTCTGTGTCAGGAGTGGCTTGAGGAATGTGACATTTGAAGCCCATGTGTAGATTCGCCTGCGTAGTTCCTCTTGATTCTCTTGACTCCAGCCTCAGTTCATTCCTTGTGAAGCTCCCCTAATTTCTTGAATATATTTTTTCTTTACAATCCTTAAGGCTGCAGGTTATTGTTGTTTCTGGTGCACCTTTTCCTTCCACTCTACTGTCTATGAATCTGCATGGATACAGCACCCTGTGAACAACCACTTCTTTAGCAAGGACCGTTGTGACTTATCTTCCTTGTGGAGGGTGCAAATGACTGTCTTCTGGACATCTGTCCAGTCAGCAGTCCTCCCCATGATGGTGTAGTCTATGACCCAGACAGAGAGACCATTTCGATGCTCTGGAAACCTTTTCAGGTGTTTTGAGATAATTAGCTAAGTTTGAGTGTGACAAATAATTTGAGTTTTCAATATTTAACTTTTTCAATTTTCTCTGACACTGAATTTTGGGTTTTCATTCTCTGTTAGCCACAATCATCAAAATGACTAGAAGTAAAGGCTTAACATTGTTCACCCTATGTGCAATAAATCCAAGTAATGAGTTTCAATTTCTGAATTGAGTGACAAAAGTTCATTTTGAGGTGTACTTGTATTTTAAACTATTGTGTATGAGTTTATTCCTTGTTGGTTTAGTATTTTTAGGAATTTGGGAGATGATCATACAAACACTTATAATTTACTTGGATATCATTCTTCAAAGATTTCATATACCATCATTTTCTTACTTATTTTGATTCTTTTGCTCATTTGGGCCAACTGACTCTTATGGATTAAGGCAGATTAAATCAAATTAAAATAACTCCAAGCGTCCTCCTGCTGATGAATATTGGTGTCAACCACATTTCCTTACAGTAGATTATGAACAGAGTGTAAAAAACACTTTAAATTGACAGTTGTGTACAATGTATCCCTTTGGCGGGTACGAACTGATGTCATCAAACATCTCACTATCGACGACACATTTTGTCTGACTTTTTTTGTTATAGACCAAAACTACAAAGGTAACCTGGTTAAGGCGACTCAACCAGCAAGCCTTCTTTGTTCTTTAAAGTGAGATTCCTTTCAAAAGTTTTTCCTCAACAGTGCTTCCCAGGCTCACTCAGAACCAGTTTATTTCTTCTCCATTTTGGATGCAGAAAACAGCAGCATCCAAAAACAGCCACAGTAACACTAGTCAGAGAACCGCAAGTAACTTGCCTCTTTTATCTGTGGCTGGATTTGGGCTTAATGTAGATTATTAATGTAAAATGTTTTAATCTCAAGGAGTTTTAACCATCTACAGCAAAACTATTTCTAAATGACCAAACCAAGACTCTACAGTATTCTTTCAGTGCTTTGTCTGCAACCGATAATCACCTGAAGAAGGTAAGTGAGCCGTGGAGGGCATCAGCTTTACTATCAGTTTCTCTAGCAAGGCCCTGGTCGTCTTGGAGATGTTTGGAGTTGTTCAAGGATTTTTATTTTCATGCCAGCTCACATTTACATGTTAAGGTACAAAATACAACTCAGGTCCCGGTTAAGAAGCCTAATACTTAAGTAAAAAGAAAACGAAGTATAATGTACAAAGCTAAATCTTACAATAAACAACAGTCTGTGAAAATATAAGCGGAGAAGAGCACAAAAATATATATATATACACACACACACAGTTAAATAGCGAAGCTGAAATTAACTTTGCAAAGTACTAAATACACATGTAAAGCCTTAATGTTGCACTTAATAAGTGTGTGAAATATTGCACCTTTAGTGGGTGAAGTGTTTAGTGCAGGTCAGTGTGTAGTGAAGAAAGAGAGGGAGAGAGAGGCCGAATGAAATGAGTCTACTAATCTTCAGTGTGGTTCGAGTTCAGCAGTCTGACAGCTTCAGGGAAGAAGCTGTTTCTGAGCCTGGTGGTCTTGCTCCGAATGCCCCTCAGTCGCCTGCCTGGGAGGAGGGGCTGAAACTGTCTGTGTGCAGGATGGGTGGAGTCCTTCATGATGCAGAGGGCCCTCCCCCTGCATCATGATGTGTAGAGGTCATAGGTGGTGGGAAGACTGCTCCCCACAGTCCTCTGTGCAGCCTTTACCACCCTCTGCAGAGCCTTCCTCTTAGCAGCAGTTCAGCTGCCGTGCCACACGGTGATGCAGGTGCAGAGGATGCTCTTCATCGCACAGTGGTAGAAATATCCTTGCTGACAATCAAACCACCAGCCCATCTCAGACTGTTTCAGCACAAGCTGCACTTTATGTAAATACTACATGCCATATTCTATGTACATATGTTCTCTTTTGCTATAAGCGTTTTTAAACTTGGTAAGTGTCTATAACCTACATGTGTATCTTTTGAGCCGGGTCTCAGTAAAATATTATTATGGTGACATAATGGCAATAAAGAGTCTTGAAGTAGAGACGCTTGTGAGCCTTCCTGACCAGACAGGAAGTGTTGGCACTCCAGGTGAGGTCATTGGCTATGTGCTCACCCAGGTACCTGAAGCTGGGGACCACTTCCACAACAGCTCCTCTGATGTGCAGCGGAGGGAGAGGCACTTGTCCCTTCAGGAATCCACCAACATGTTGCAATACTGCCCTGTGGCCCAGATTCAAAAGGGAGGGCATCATTCTCTGCTTCATTATGTCACAGTACATGTTGGCGTTCATGGTTCCCTCAGTGAACTGTAGCTCCCCACAGCTGCCAGCACTCAGGCAGTCCCTAACCATGACACTCCCACCACCATGCTTGACTGTAGGCAAGACACACTTGTCATGGTGCTCCTCACCTGAACTAATAAGTTTGTCTTGGTCTCATCAGACCATAGGACATGGTTCCAGTATGGTCAGAGCACTGACAGCAGATTAACACTGTTATACAAGCTGTACACTGACTGCTGACACCCAAAGTGTCGTATTTTTGTCGTTGTCCCATGAAAATATATAATAAAATATTTACACAACTGTGTGGGGTGTACACACTTTTGTGAGATACTGTATGTTATGGATCCTAATTAGGTATTTTTCTGTTATGGAGAATTTTGAGGTACTGATCTCACCACGTTCTTGTATTATTTACTAAGTGTTTATGTATTTTCCTTTATCTAGTTTAAAGAGATCAGCTTTGCTTATGAGGTTCTAACGAACCCTGAAAAGAAGGAGCTGTACGATCGGTATGGAGAACAAGGTTTGCGGGAAGGAGGCGGGGGTGGCCCTGGGATGGACGACATCTTCTCCCACATCTTTGGTGGTGGACTCTTTAGCTTCATGGGTGGACAAGGAAGCCGCTCCAGAAATGGGGGTCGAAGGAGAGGGGAGGACATGGTCCATCCACTCAAGTAGGTTAAATATGCTTACATCATTTAGTTGTATGTTGTTTTACAACAAGGTTTCTAAATGTCTCACTTTCACTTCAGAGTCTCACTGGATGACCTTTACAATGGTAAAACAACAAAACTACAACTTAGCAAGAATGTACTGTGTAGTGCCTGCAATGGGTAAGTTATTCATTGTTCTGCCACTGTTACTGTTGTTCTTACTGTCTGCCGAGTAACTTCTTTTATTGACGTATCCATCTCTGCAGACAAGGAGGCAAGACGGGCGCTGTACAGAAATGTACGCCGTGTAGAGGGCGTGGCATGCGCATCATGATCAGACAGCTGGCCCCAGGGATGGTCCAACAGATGCAGTCTGTGTGTACTGATTGTAATGGTGAAGGTGAGAACCACAGTGGTACATTTATTCTGGGAGATAGTTCTGTAGTTTAGCCTATGCCTCACACTGTAGCATTCTTCCTAGAACCGTGATTAAAGTCTCTTCCGTGTAATCAATCCGCTCCAGGTGAAGTTATCAGCGAGAAAGACCGATGTAAAAAATGTGAAGGCAAAAAGGTCGTGAAGGAGGTGAAAATTCTGGAGGTACATGTAGACAAAGGCATGAAGCACGGGCAGAAAATCACCTTTGGAGGAGAAGCTGATCAGGCACCTGCCGTTGAGCCTGGAGATATAGTTCTTGTTCTGCAGGAAAAAGAGCACGAGGTTGGTGAAAAAACATGATCACAAGGGAGTTTCTCCTGAGGTGTCGTTCAGTTCAAAGTTTGCAAACGTGAGCTTCGCTCATAACCATGTTCCTGCACGACACTGCTAATGTTTGCCAAAGGAAGACCTGCTTCTGGTCTTCAGGTTTTGTGCTTATGACACCTTCATGTCTTCTGTTTTTCAGACGTTTAGACGAGAAGGAAATGACCTCTTTATGACCCATAAGATTGGGCTGGTGGAGGCGCTGTGTGGCTTCCAGTTTATGCTAAAGCATTTAGATGGAAGACAGATTGTTGTCAAGTACCCTGCAGGAAAAGTCATTGAACCAGGTCAGTTTCTAATCTCTTCTTTTGTTCTTGCTCTGCAAGCAAGATTAGCTAAAACCTTTTGAAATGTTTAACTCCGTTTTGAGAGGCCAAAGTTTAGAGTTGAACATCGGAAATAGCTGTGACGTCTTGTAACTATAAACGAGCATTTTCAGTATTTCTAAAAGTTTAAATATGCAGACATGGTTCTAACATGTGTTCCTCAACTGTGTCATGAATATTAAATCTTGTTTCCGTTCCAGGCTCAGTCAGGGTGGTGCGGGGAGAGGGCATGCCACAGTACAGAAACCCTTTTGAGAAAGGAGATTTGTTTGTCAAGTTTGATGTCCAGTTTCCTGAAAACAACTGGATCAGCCCAGAGAAACTGGTGGTATGACCATTTCATCTTTTATCAGTACATCATTTTCTCTTTGAGAGCTAGAAATAATCAGAAAACCCTCTCACTGGACTTAGTCCTCTTATTTCCTACGATTATATTATTGGGGTTTCCTGTGTTGGTCATTAATAAAACCCTAATCCCCACACTGTTTTTCTATACATATTTGAATAAGATGACTGAAGTACCTCCTAAGCATGACTAGATTAGTTATGCCTGCCCATCCAATGACGCCATGGCAGAAAGTGTAGGAATTTGTCACCAGAAATATAGGAAATGTTACGCTGGACTATGAAGCTTCCGGCAGTGCGTTCGGAGTCTGCCCTGCTCACAACCCGACTATGTTCTGCCCTTTGAGGTCAGCAGTAGCCTGTTTAGTGACCTATTCAAACTGGTCAAACCTTCAGGGTTTTGGGTCTTGGGGACCAGAACTTGGACGCTGGTCTCTTGTTCTTAAACTCCTTCATTTCTCTCACAGGTACAAAGGGTTCAAAGTTGACCCCAACATGATTTTGATTGATTTTTTTGTTTGTTTTGTTTTTGTATAGGTCTACCTCTAAATTTGAATCATTTCTGATTGTTAATTTACTCATTTAAACCTTTTCTGTCCCACATAGCATTTGATCTCAGCCACATTAATAGAGCGCAATATTCAAACAAAGTATTGGAATTAATGTTCAAGTAATCTAATAGTTGCCAAATCATGAGGCTGATTAGTTTTGATAAGTCACTCGTGTCATTTTCTTACAGATGCATTGTACACTGTATACCCTACTAAAACACTACCACAAGGTGGCGGTAATGCACCAAGCTGTTTCCCGGCGGCTTTAGTACTTGTCCAAACAAGAGTGCCCTGCTGTTTACTTCTATTTTATGTCTCCTTATTTACTGAGGATTTAGCTGGCAGATAGTTCTACACAATATGTCACCACAATATCAGTTTACACATGAATAATATTGTAAAGGAATGTTTGGATTGCAGTATTGCAATTTTGGATGCCAATAGTATCTTGAGCTTGTTGGATGGAGTAGGTTCCCACAGCAGACACAGACAGCAGTGCAATGAGAGGCTAAAGTTCAGAGTGTCGGGAGCAATAATATTACAATCCAGTTAATATTTTATATCCGTACTCTTTAATCATTCATGTACTTGTGACAGACTGCTATTCTCAGGGATTACAGCCTGAATAAACGCTATCAGTCAACATTCAGTGAAACATTTCTCATGTTTTAACATTTGTTTTTGCTAATTGTTTGTGAAAACATAAATATTTACTATAAGCTAATAGAGTTTCAGTTGTCGGGATGGCATTCCACATTTAATTATTGCAGTGACCACCATCACAAATAGTTATCATGTCATAAATATCCAGAATAACAGAGGTCAGCCATCGTTTCGACACTCAATAACAATCAGATCCTCATGTGCCTCTGTGGTACTTAGTCAAATAACCTTCACAAGAAAACATTTACTATTAAATTTTATATTTATAAAAAAAAATCCTGCAAGATTATCAAGATAGGTTTTGTTCCTAAAAGTATTATTTTAGATTTGAAAGTGTAACAGCTCTTCTCCATTAACTTATTTAAAGCTGCCCTCTCACCACTGTTTTCCCTCTGCAGGAGCTGGAGGACATGCTGCCCTCACGGTCAGAGCCACCCATCATCACCGGGGACACGGAGGAGGTGGACCTGCAGGATTATGATGCCAGCCAAGGCTCATCATCTGGCGGCCGCAGAGAGGCGTACAACGACAGCTCTGACGACGAAAGCGGCCACCGTGGGCCGGACGTGCAATGTGCCCATCAGTAATCTCCTGTCTTTCAGACATACACACATATATACATATGCAGACATATATACATATGCAGAAGACCCCCAACCCCCCCATTCTGCTAGGGGAGGAAAATGTATGAGTTGCAGAGGAAACAAAGAGGTAAGTCAGGCTGAAAGGCCTTGGTAGTTCCTCAGACACAGAACATTGTGCACCTTGTAATTGTTAATGTTATTTACTCAAGTGCTGAATCATTTGATCTTTGTCTGAGGAACTCGCATGAGGGGGTAGCCAGACTATTACACTGCACCAAGATAAACATGAAGATGTATAGAAATAAGATGCCCTGCCCACTTACCTCCATCTCCCCTCCTGTCCTTATGCTCCTCTGGCAGATCCTCTCATTTAATGAGAGCATCAGAAGACGAGATGAAACAAAAGCTTCTTGATTGCAGAGTGTGACTTTTTGTTTTGAAAGTATTTCCATTAATTTAAGAACTAACCAGACAAAGCAGCTGAGCAATGTGACATCATGAATATTTGTCATTGATTCATGGACTCATCCAGTCAGCATCATCTGTAGGACTCGTTTCTGATTTTTACACTTTTGTTTTCTTTTTAGGATTTTATGTTCATTTTCTTCCTATACATTTTAATTCCAAGAGAAACGTGGTTGTGTATATCATTCAAGCGGTATCAGCTGCTACAGCCTGGTGTGATTTTTGAAAAAATCATTAGTGAAATGAGGAAAAAAATGCTGTAGTCAGGTTTTTTTGCTAAGACCATGTGCATGTAAAAAGCTTTGGTTCTTGCACTTACCAAACATAGAGTAAAGCAGCACTCTTCCTAAGAAATGTCTGAGTTGTTGAATAAACTGTTGAAATATCATGTTTGGTATCTTTCTTTTCACTGGGAAATGATGTTCTTTGTAGCTTGTAAATTAGATTTTTTTTTTTGTATCTATAAGCTAATTGTAAAGATTTTTCTGAACACCTTCATTGATTGGACACTTTTTGGGTGTCATAGTTCTGCTTTAGATCTGCCCTTGGGGCATTCACAAGCATCTTATGGGGTCTTCTGTATAAGTGTTCATATAGAAACACAGGATTTCTGACATTTAGATAAAATGATACTCTAACACGGGTCAGCAACCTGCCGCTCCAGAGCCGAAAGTGGCTCTTTGGACCTTCCTCAATGTGCTCTGAGTGAAGGGTCAGGCAAAGAGCAGTTCAGACGCCTTCATAAGGACCACTAAAATGAGGCGCGTGATGTTGCCTGGTACAGTGGAGCTGTTGTTGGGACTCATTGGCGAGCGCCTGGTGGCCGGGTTACTCCTCATGGGGCCCAGCCGGGCCAAGCCCGAACGAGAGACGCAAGCCCATTCCCCAGTGGGCCCACCACCTGCAGGTGGAACCATGAGGGACTGGTGCAAATAGGATCGGGCAGCGAACGAAGGTGGAGACCTCGACTACCCAATCACCAGATGCTTAAACTGGCTCTTGGGACTTGAAATGTCACTCTGCTGGGGGGGGGAGGAGCCTGAGCTTGTGTGGTAGGTCGAGATATACAGGGGTTGGACAATGAAACTGAAACACCTGGTTTTAGACCACAATAATTTATTAATATGGTGTAGGGCTTTCTAGCAAAAGGGCCATCTAGCACAAGTATTGGGCCAAGGGAATGCCATCATATGGGAGCCCAAACCATCACTGATCCACCCCCATGCTTCACTCTGGCCCTGCAACAGTCTGGGTGGTACGCTTCTTTGGGGCTTCTCCACACCGTAACTCTCCTGGATGTGGGGAAAACAGTAAAGGTGGACTCATCAGAGAACAATACATGTTTCACATTGTCCACAGCCCAAGATTTGCGCTCCTTGCACCATTAAAACCGACGTTTGGCATTGGCATGAGTGACCAAAGGTTTGGCTATAGCAGCCCGGCCGTGTATATTGACCCTGTGGAGCTCCCGACGGACAGTTCTGGTGGAAACAGGAGAGCTGAGGTGTACATTTAATTCTGCCGTGATTTGGGCAGCCGTGGTTTTATGTTTTTTGGATACAATCCGGGTTAGCACCCGAACATCCCTTTCAGACAGCTTCCTCTTGCGTCCACAGTTAATCCTGTTGGATGTGGTTCGTCCTTCTTGGTGGTATGCTGACATTACCCTGGATACCGTGGCTCTTGATACATCACAAAGACTTGCTGTCTTGGTCACAGATGCGCCAGCAAGACGTGCACCAACAATTTGTCCTCTTTTGAACTCTGGTATGTCACCAATAATGTTGTGTGCGTTTCAATATTTTGAGCAAAACTGTGCTCTTACCCTGCTAATTGAACCTTCACACTCTGCTCTTACTGGTGCAATGTGCAATCAATGAAGACTGGCTACCAGGCTGGTCCAATTTAGCCATGAAACCTCCCACTCTAAAATGACAGGTGTTTCAGTTTCATTGTCCAACCCCTGTACATGCTGGAAATAGTCGGGCTCACCTCCACGCACAACATGGGCTCTGGAACCCATCTCCTCGAGAGGGGCTGGACTCTCTTCTACTCTGCAGTGGCCCGTGGGGAGAGGCGGCGGGCTGTGGTGGGTTTGCTTGTGACCCCCCAGCTCAGCTGTATCACGTTGGGTTTTACCCCGGTGGATGAGAGTGTCGCATCCCTGCGTGTTCGGGTCGGGGAGAGGTCTCCGACTGTCGTTTCGGCCTACGGACCAAGCGGGGATGCTAAGTACCCAGCCGTCTTGGCGTCCCTGTGGGGGATGCTGGATAGTGGATAGGGACTTTAACGCCCAAGTGGGAAACAACAGTGACACCTGGAGGGTTGTGATTGGGAGGAATGGTCTCCCCGATCTGAACCCGAGTGTTGTTTCATTATTGGACTTCTGTGCTAATCACGGATTGTCCATAATGAACTCCATGTTGGGTGTCCATCAGTGCACTTGGCACCAGGAAACCCAAGGCAGGAGGTCGATGATCGACTTTGTAGTCATGTCTTCGGACCTTCGGCCGCATGTTTTGGACACTCGGGTGAAGAGAGGGGATGAGCTGTCCACTGATCACCACCTATTGGTGAGTTGAATCCCCTGGAAGAGGAGAAAGCTGGACAGACTTGGCAGGTCCAAGTGTACAGTGAGGGTCTGCTGGGAATGTCTGGCGCCCTCGGCCTGGAATGTATTCAACTCCCACCGCCGAGAGAGCTTTGACCAGATTCCCGGGGAGGTTGGAGACATAGAGTCCGTGTGGCGTTCTCTGGATCTCTTTGTCAATGATGCCGTCCGTAGCCGTAAGGTCTGCGGTGCCTGTCGCGGCAGCAATCCCCGAACCCAGTGGTGGACACTGGCAGTAAGGAATGCTGTCAAGCTAAAGGAGGAGTCCTATCGGCTGTGGTTGGCTTGTGGGACTCCTGAGGCGGCTGACGGCTACCGTGAGGCCAAGTGTGCTGTGGCAGGGGCAAAAACTCGGTAGCATGGTAAGGCCTATGCCAGGTATATTGGAGAGGAGAGTGCGGCCGATTGTCGAATCTCGGCTTCAGGAGGAGCAGTGTGGTTTTCGTCCCGGCTGTGGAGCACTGGACCAGCTATACAGCCATACTGTAGATATTAATCATAAATTGTATTTTTCCAAAAAGTCATGTAACATTTGCAGCTTTAAATGGGTTTTATTCAGCTGGACTAGGAGCCAAAATGGCTCTTTGGATTGCAAAAGCTGCAGACCCCTGATCTAACATATTTAAAGTGCGCTCCTAATTTAGGTGATTATCGCAAAGAACAGCACAAACAAAAAACTCAAAAAGTTTTGTTTTTAAGAAAACTACAATATTCCTTATGACCAGTAAAAAACATGATTTTTAATACAGAAAGGTTGGTCTGAGCTCGTTTTGCATGACTTGGTGTGGAGATCAGCTTTTGGCTCTGCTGAGGTGCAGAAGAAGTTCACGTTGCTTTAATAGTGGTCCTTAGCATTGTTTGCTCGGCTGTCTTTCATTCACTGAGATAAGGTGAGTTTGCTGGGTAGACAAGCAGTGACGTCAGCAAATTAGATTCAGAGTTCTGATGAAGAGCTCCAAAATGTAATTTCTGTCAATCCGTGACATCAGCGGCGCCGTGGCTTAGTTGGTTAAAGCGCCTGTCTAGTAAACAGGAGATCCTGGGTTCGAATCCCAGCGGTGCCTTTTGTTATTTTCTCTCTAAACGGCTGGTATTTGCGTTTTATTTTTCTGCTTTTACCGTTAGGCTTTAAAATACTCACAACACGCAAATATGAATATTGATCTATTTCAGAAGAACCATGCGTGTTGGCTTTTTAAAAATGCTCATTCATAACTCAAGTGTGTCTTACTTACCTTCTATAAAAGCTTTCAGTTACTTCTTGATGGGGGAGGCAGAATCGGGAGGTCTGGTCATGTGTGTCACATGTGCTGATCTAAGAAAGATTATTGTGATCGGATATGTGCCAGAACAGGAGGTCCAACTAGACTTGTTTTAAGAGCCAGTACCAAACACCTCCATCTTCTGGAGGGCTAAGAAACTACAAGTCTTTTAAGGTAACAAGCCTGTTAACACCAGTAGGTGAAGTAGAGAGGGCCATAATTATCAGTCAGTCCTTTTCTACCACTTCTCCCATAGTGGTTTGCGTGGAAGCTGGTGCCTATCTCCAGCAGTTTATGGGCGGGAGGCGGAGTGCACCCTGGACAGGTCGCCAGTCCATCGCATGACGACACAGACACACACAGGACAAACAACCATGAACACACTCAGTCATACCTAAGGGCAATTTAGAGAGACCAATTAACCTAATAGTCATGTATTTGGACTGTGGGAGGAAGCAGGTACCCGGTGAGAACCCATGCATCCACGGGCATGCAGAAAGAAGCCCCGACCGGGAGTCTTACCCGGACCTTCTTGCTGCAAGGCAAAAGTGTTACTTACCAACTGCACCACCATGCAGCCCTGTCCTGAATAAAGAGCTTTTGAAATATACAATCCATTATATCCGGAATTATTTAAATATGTCTATACTCTAATTAAATTCATGGTTAAATGTGAAATGTAATAGGGTACAAATTTAAGTCAAAATGTGTTAAAATCATATATAATTATTTCACAGATTATAGCTCCTTTGCTGCATCCAAAAGCCTTTTTTATACCTGCTTAACCCTTGTCTGGTTGCAGGAGTGTGGGTGGGGGAGCTGGTGTCTTCCTCCAGCTTACACCCTGAACAGGTTACGAGGACAACACAGACAAACAGGCTAGAAAAAAATGCATGCATACATTCACTCAAAGGGCTATTTAAATCCACCAATAAACCTAACATGCATATGGCTTGGTGGCGTTAAAGACTTTGGCGGGGAAAGTTACACAAAATTATTTTGTCAAGAATTTGTGTTCACAATGGATGTTAAAGTTTAGGATGGTGATGCATGGTGACACAGCTGGTAGCACGGTTGCTTTACACTAGAAGGTTTGGGACTCCTTAGGTGTAAGTGTGCACATGCAGGGTTTGCACTGTTTTATAGTTAACCTGCTGCTGACTTTTTAACTTCCAGTGGTTGACTGGACGTTAAAAAAATATTTGAGAGTTCCCTAAGGGCATTCCGTAGTCTAAATAGTTTTTTGAAGAATTTCTACATTGTGTAGTATGTTCAACAAAAGTCATCCTTCCATTGATCTTTTCTCAATACCTGCTGTTCCTTGCAGAGTTGGGGAGTGGCTGGTGTCTATCCTGCACAGGTCACCAGTCTATCACAGGGCAACACAGGAAAAACAGCCTTGCATGCTCACACTCATACCTAAGGGCAATTTGGAGAGACCAAGTGGCCCAACAGTCATGTTTTTGGATGGTAGGAGGAAGGTGGAGTACCTGGAGAACCCACGCAGTGGGAGAATAAGGTCATCAAAGGTCAGCTTAATCCAATCCCTGCACCTACGGGAGGCATCCAACAATTTAGTGGATGCTAACACTTCCACCGCTGATATTTAGGATGTACAGAGTTATTTCATAATTTCATCAATGTGATTATTTCATTTTTGCAGACCGTGTTGTATCAGAGATGTATGTGTTGGGACCCCACCCATGGATGGAACATGGACTCTGAGCTGTACACAATCATAGGCTGGTATGAACGTTTCTGGAACTTTTAAAATAAATCTCATTAACCTACTTCCGGCTCAGCCGAGGAAGAGGAAGAGTTGGAGCTGGAATCTCTGACCAAAAACACGTTCCCCTCTTCCACTTCCCCTCAATCCGGCTGCAGACTGCAGCTAACGGAAAGACGCGCGTCAGCTACATTACATATATTTATAATAAAAATATATATATAATGTGTTTTTCAGATATTTCATGACATCATGTAACAATTAGCATATTGATTCTGTGTAAAGTAGCTAAGGTTTACACTAAAATGTATGAGCATAAAAAATAAGTGTTTTGCCAGCAGAATGGTGACCTTTTGTATGTGTTACAGAACAATGAAAACACTTTTTTTCAACAATGTTGACTTCGTTCAAAGAGCCATATCAGGGAAGAAAAGCATTAAAACTTCAGAACTGCTACTGACACACGACTACAGCTAAAGCAGCGGTCATTGCGCCCTTACCAGGCAGTCCTATGTGTATAATACTTTGAATAATCACAGTAAATTCATGATTTAACAAAAAGGGACAATTACATTTCCACTTAATAAATAAATTCATCATTTCACAACTGTTTTTTGTATTTACACAGATTATCTTTGTCTGATCCAGAATTTAGTTCACCAACCGGAAACATGACAAAAAAGCCAAAAAGGAGGACAACTGGAAAGGAGCGAATACCTTTTTGTACAATTGTTAACATGTCATCTGAAAGTGAATGTTTTTAATAAGGATGCAATGATGTCTTCACATGTTCAGAATCAGATGATAAAAAGTTTAAGTAAATGTTATGTCTATAGAACCATTGTTTAATACTGGATATTTACAGAGTACAGTATTTTATTCCAAGTATGTAATTCCAAGAACCTCTAAGGTTTAGTGATCATCCTTTGTAAATGAAAGGTTTTGACTGTGGGAAGAACATGGGACATTTACGAAGAAAATTACAAATAAGAATGCCAGAGTAATTGGATTTAATAAAGTTATACCTTAAAACATTTTGTGCAAAATATTGGATCCGTGTTTTTCCTGATTTTAGGTAAAATACAGAAAGGATTTTACCAATGCCATCTTTTGACTACAGGGGGACAGCAAAGCAACAGAAACCTGAAGACGTGAGGGGGAAGTCATTTAAAACATAAATGGTGGTGCACAGGTCTGTTTGATCCATCATCTTGGAATGGAAAGAGCATGGCAGTGTAAACCTACCAAGGCTTGACTGTCCACCTAAAATGACAGGCTGGGCAAGAAGAGCATTAAACAGAGAGGCAGTCAAGAGGCCCATGGTTACTCTGGAGGAGCTGCATGGATCCACAGCCCAGGTTGGTAAAATCTGTCACAGGACAGTACTCCACTAATCTGGCCTTTGTGGAAGAGTGAAAAGTAAGCCACAATTAGTCCCATTTCCAGTTTACAATCCACTTAGAGGATGCAGTAAATATGGACAACTAACACCACAAACCCCCTTAAACACAACGTCTCCATGACGAAACAGTGGTGGCAGCATCATGCTGTGGGGATGTTTTTTTATCAGCAGAGACAGTGAAGCTGGTCAGTTATTTGGAAGATGTATGAAGCTAAATACAAGGCAATGCTGCAAGAAAACCTGTTAGATGCTGCAGACAAGACCCGGCAGAGGTTCACTTTCCAGCTGGGAAACCTCCCTAAGCACACAGCCTGGGATACAAAAGAATGGTTTGGATTAAATCATATTCATGTGTCAGAATAGTCCAGTCAAAGACAAAACAAAATCCGTTAAAGATGTGCAAAGCTGGTAGACCTATCCATATAGACTCACAGTGAAAGATAGTTCTATCAAATGCTGACCCAGGCTGAACACAAATGCACACCACACTGTTAAGATTTTTATTTGTAGAAAATTGTAAAAACCATGTATCATTTGCCTTCCACGTCGCAATGTTTGCGTAGATCCATCATTGTCCATTATAGAACATCCCAACAGAATACATTGAAGTTAGGGGCTGTAATGAAGTCGTAAGCTGATAAAATCTGGAAAACTTCAAAGGCTGTGAAAATTTACTGAACATCAGCCAGAGTGAAGCTTTGAACATATATCTTGATAGTTAAACAGCAGGCACTGCAAACACCAGCTGTACAACATCCTGATCCTGTCAACATCCGCTCTTCATTTGAAAAGTTCAAAGATTTTAAGTGTAGCTTTTATTTTGGAGAGTCAGACCGGACACCGCATGACTTGCGGTATCTACCTTGACCCTGGCTTTCCTGCTTGGCTCTGCAAAGGACACAATGAATTTTCCCAGCGAGGAGCCGGCGGTGTGTCGGAGCTGACAACAGATGCTGGAACTTCGCTGCATCACAGATGTGGAGCAAATCGTGGAGCCCCAGATCCTGAGCGGACCATGGGGCCGACAGGGCCGCCGCTGCCGCTGCTGATCGGACTGCTGTGGTGCCGCTGCGCCCCGCTCTGTGCAGGTGAGAAACAACAATACCTGGATCAGCGCAGATCCTCTGTTTTTGTCCCCGTTCCTCACACACATGGAAGCATGCACTGAACTAAAACATTGCTTTTGCTTTTATTCGCCTCTGTCACTCCATCGGAAGTGTTTTAGCGCTGATCTGATCTCACACCTGAATAAACGTGGCTGGTATTGTTTCTGCTGCGGATACAGTAGTCGTGGCCTCCAGAGGTTTCCCTGTTGTGACCTGGTGGAGTGGAAGCAGTGTCAGTCATCCCTCTGAGACCCGCCGTGGCATTGATCTGTGGTGGCTGAACGATCAGGGGTAGTGTAGAAACATGGATGCTCTTTCACAAATATGATGCCAGTTATCAGCATTACATCACTGCCTCTCTGCAGCCAGTCAACCCCTCTCCTCCTCCCCCTCCTTTCTCTGTCTCTCTGTTATCATGCACTGCACCCTACTTGAATGACCATAGAGGAGATGCCAGAGCTGCAACATATGTTCTTTAGAGGTCTGTATGTGCGTGTGTGAGTGTAGGGGATATGAAAATAAGTGATTCACACCTTCCTAGTTATGTTCTGTTGTTTGTATGACCTTGCCTGTCTCATCATAATGTACAGGAAACGTGTCATGCCATGAATGCTTCCAAATACATTTCCAGTCAGAAGTCCTCAGACACTCATTCAGGCATGTCATTCATTTAGGGGTTTTATTGCTGGCTGTACTGATGCTGAAAACATTCCTGTAATGCCTTATGGAAACATGAACTGGGAGCACAAGTTTGAATTTCTAATCAATTTTTCTTTGAGCCATACAGAATCAAAATTATTAAGGTTATTATGGTTGGAACACCAAGCTGTATTAAAGTTTCACTCACCTGACTCAGACTGTTACCTTTGATGAAAGCAAGTTGGTTGGGATGTTCAAGAACAACCAAGGAACCACAGAGGCTCACGTCTACCATTAACTGGAAGATGCTGGGGCACAAATATCCCCTGTCCACAGTGATGCCACTTTCGGACCAACATGGACTTAGATGGTCCAGGTCAAGAAAGAAGGGCCTCTTCCAAAATGGACATCTTCAAGCTTTGTACGGGCAATCAAATTCAATTTGGAGAAAAGTTTGATAGTTAGAGTAGACAAACATTGAGCTATTTGGCCACAATGGCAAGAACAATGTTTGGAGGTTGCTGTCAAGCATAGTGGTGGTAGTATCATGTTAGGGGCCATTTCGCTGTCACAGTTTTGACACATCAGAACTGGTTCTGGAATGGATAAAGCCAACCAGTTTTTAAGCTTTGGTCATTTTAGGCTTGGCCTCAACCCTGTTGAAAATGTTTGGACTGTGATTAAAAGCCTGGTCTGTACTGGGAAACCAACCAATTTTCCTATATAGAGCAGTCAAATGTCTGTCCAGAAAGATGCGAGAAGCACGTTCAGGCGGGACTTCTCTGCAGCTTGCTAAGAACCTTTATCCATATATTAATATTACTAACATTAAGGCATTGTCTCTCACCAAATCTTACTATATTTATGCTGATGATGAGTGTATGTTAACATCGAACAAGCACTGCATCGCTTTGAAACCATCTAGTGTTTATAGAAGAGGAAAAGACCAAAGAAAATAAAAGGATATGACCATAAAACACATTTTGTCTCAATCATAGGTTCTAGTCTGGACACTGACTGGGCCATTGCAACAGTTTTTTTTTTCCCAACAATATTTTTATTTATTTATTTAAAAATTTACAACAAAGAACAAACAACAAAACATGAAACATTCTCGCAACGGTAATCTTTTGCATTCTATGGTACATTGCAAACAGTGACTTGCATTATACGCATTCATATACATACATGCACTTTTATGCATACCCACTTAACAAGAGGTTTTTTAACTTTTAAAACCTGTCTATGATACATTTGCTGCTGTGCTTGAACTCATATTTTAACTCATATTTCACTCCTTCCTTCCTGAAATCCTGACTGAGTGCCTGAAAGGTAGCCCAAATCATCAGCCTTCCACCACGTTGCCTGACAGAAATGAGGTGTTTGTGCTGAAGCTGAAATAAAGAGTTGCTGCACCAACAGGAACATTCTGCAGCTCGCATGTGCTGAGCCAGATATATCCTGTTTGTCGATATTCATCACTTAGCTTTTAATGACCTCTCTATCTTCCTCCTATCCCCCCACCCAACCCTACCCCACCCCCACCCCAGCATCACTCTGCTGACTTCACTGATAAAGCATGAAAGCCTAAAAACAAGCTCACAAACTCTCAGCAGAACCAAAATCGTCTCTGTGTGTTATCGCAGGCATAAATAATGACTGATCAAGCTTGTTGATGTTGTTGTTCTGCCTTTGTTGCTCACAAGCTTTTAGTGAGATTTGTTTTTAAACCAGTGATGTCAGCCACACTGTATTTAGTGTCCAAGATGTGCCACGGTCCTAATTTGAACAGAAAAGGTGTAGATTTTAAGGTGTTTTAGCACATTTCAGAGAGGGTTAGAAAAAGTGGACTGATTCTAATGGGTCTGTTTATTGCTACAATAGGATCAATGTGTGTACTGTTCCTAGAGCTCGTCCTCACCACCTCACTCTGATGTCGTGTTGGTCCCTGGAGAAATGATGCGATGGCTGCAGAAATGCTGTTGCCTTGGCTGCAGCTTTAACTCCTTCCGCCTCTGTTTCAGGCTGCATTTGATCTTTTATTTGGCCGTATTTATGAGCTCATCTCTGCATATTAGAGTATCATCGAAATGATGATTCAGTAATAATATTCAAATTTAAAAACTTATATCGATTTTTTGCACACAGTCATATATATATATATATATATTTTTTTTTTTTTTTTCAGATATTGTTAGTGATTTTGGCTTATAGATAATGTAACCCCAAAGTTGCAAAAATTGAAATATTACATAAAACCAATGAAAAATTATTTTTAATAAAGAAATGTTATTGAGTGGCCTACACAATCATCGGGAAGACTGCTGATAGGGAGATGTCCACAAGACACCCTCCACATGGAAGGTAAGTCACAAAGAGGCTGGAGTCAGCGCATCAAGAGGCACTACGCACAGACGAATACTACACATGGGCTACCAGCGTCCTACCTAGAATAAGGAGAAGAAGAACTGGACTGTAGCTCAGTGGTCCAGTGTTCTCTTTTCAAATGAAAGTAAAGTTTGTGTTTCTGTAAATTAAGTTCCCAGAGTCTGGAGGACCAGTGGAGAGGTACAGAATCAACATTGTCCAATGTGAAGTTTCCACAGTCAGCGATGAGCTGAGGTGCCATGCCGTCTGCTGGTGTTGGTCCACTGCGTTTTCTGAAGTCCACAGTCAATGCAGCCATTTAGCAGCAGATTTTAGAGCACTTCTGCTGAGCTTCAGCTTTATGGAGATGCTGAATTCATTTTTTAGTAGGACTTAGTACCTACCCATACTGCCAAAGTTACCAAAACTTGGTTCAGTGATCATGGGGGTACTGTGCTTTACTGGCCAACAAACTGCGCTGACCTGAACCTCATAGAGAATCTATGAAGGATTGTAAAGAGGACGATGAGAGACACCAGAGCCAGCAATACAGATGACCCAAAGGTCATTATCAAAGCATCCTGGGCTTCCATTACACCTCAGCAGAACCACAGGCTGATTGCTTCCATGCCATGCCGCATTGATGCAGTAATTCATGTAAAAGAAGCCCAACAAAGTATGGGAGCCTATACCTTTTTACCTGTCTTACATCACATTTAAATTTAATGAGACAAACTAAATTTTGTGTTTTCATTAGCCTTATGCTTCATTAGCCACAATCCTCAAAATAACCAAAACTAAACTCTTGATATATCACTCTGTGTCATGAATCCATATATGAAATTAACTTTTTGAAGTGAATTACTGAAATAAATAGACTTTTTGATGATCTAACCTATCAAGACGCAAGTGTATATAACATAAGCTGCATGATTTCTTGTTTACAGTCATTGGGTAGAGATCTGATGATCTGATGTTTCTTACAGCAGTCTGCACAGAACAGGCAGAGATCCACACAGAGAGGAGGGGTGTTCTCTACAGCCCTTCTTGGCCTTTAAATTACCCACCTGGCCTCAACTGCAGCTGGCGCATCCAGGGAAGTCCAGGAGAGGTCATCACCATCAGGTAGGGTCACCCCTGCACATGCTCTGCAACATTTCATTTCTCCAGATAATCACCAACATGATCAATCCTGTGCTCTAGTTTCCGTAACTTTGACCTCATGGAATCAGGAGGATGCATGGGGGACTGGCTCCTGCTGACGCCGACGTGGAGCGGAGAATCCAGGCTGTGTGGCTCTGTGCTGCCTCCTCCTTTTATTTCCACCAGGGGGCGCGTTTGGCTCTACTTTCACTCTGGGACCAACAGCTCAGGGCAAGCCCAGGGGTTCCGTCTCTCCTACATCAGAGGTAAGCAGGAACATTTCACTGGACTTGCTGCTGGTGTCCGGGTCTGTTTGGGGTTGTTTTGCAAGCACATTTGGTCATTTCATTAAACCCTCCCACTGTCACTTCTCAATGTTTTCCCTCTGTTCTAGTTTGCAAAATATTGATCCTCCACAAAGTTTTTCACAGTCTTTCCTGTTACAATTGAAACTTTTGTGTAGTTCACTGGGATTTTATGTGATTAATCAACAAAAGGTATAATAGAGTAGAGAACAGAATATAATTGTGAACTAGAAGGAAATTGATGCATGCCTTTGCAAATAAAAATCTGAAAGTGTGACATGCTTTTGAATTTAGCCCCCCTGAACCAATACTTTGTATACTTTGTTTCGAGGTATGTATTTCTTCTCAAAGTAGCTCAAGCTCATTTAGCTTGCTTGTCGCAGATTCTCAGTTGTATTTAGGTTTGGGTTATTATAACACACAAAATCCACCTGTTGTAGCTCTGGCTGTATGTTTAGGGGTACCTCTCACATCTCTATTATTTACCATCCACCATCAGGTTTTAATCCAGGATTGACCTGTATGTAGCTCCACTCGTCTTCCAATCAACTCTGATCAACTCCCCTGCTGCTGCTGGCAAAAAGCCTGCCCAAGCATGATGCTGCCACCACAGCACTTCACCATGGAGATGGTGTGTTCAGGGTGACATGCCATGTTAGTAGATATTTACTGTAGATGTACAGTGGGGAGAACAAGTATTTGATACACTCCCGATTTTGCTTGCAAAGCATGTAGAAGTCTTTAATTTTTATCATAGGTTCTCTTCAACTGTGAGTGACTGAATCTAAAACAAAAATCCAGAAAATCACATTGTGTGATTTTTAAGTAAGTAATTAGCATTTTATTGCATGACATAAATATTTGATACATCAGAAAAACAAAACTTAATATTTGGTACAGAAACCTTTGTTTGCAGTTACAGATATCAGATGTTTCCTGTAGTTCTTGACAAGGTTTGCACACACTGAAGCAGGGATTTTGGACCACTCCTCCATACAGATCTTCTCCAGATCCTTCAGGTTTCGGGGCTGTCGATGGGCAATACGGACTATTATATCCCTACAAAGATTTCCAATAGGGTCTGGAGACCGGCTAGATCACTCCAGGATCTTGAGATGCTTCTTACGGAGCCACTCTTTAGTTGCCCTGGCTGTGTGCTTTGGGTCGTTGTCATGCTGGAAGACCCAACTTCTCCAAAACATTCTCCCTGACCTGTCTGCTGTTCTCCTTGGTCTTCATGATGCTATTTGTTCACTGATGTTTTATAACAAACCTGTGAGGCCTTCATAAAACATCTGGATTTATACTGAGATTGAATTACAGGTGGAATCTATTTCTGAATTTCTGCCCTCTGCAGGTCACCTTGGTCAGAGCAGCTGCCAGTCAGATGAGTTCCTGTGTGGGAATGGGAAGTGTCTTCCTCGTTCCTGGAAGTGCAACGGGCAGGATGAATGCGGTGATGCCACCGATGAACACAGCTGCTTCCCGCCTCCCACTGAGCCCTTCCCCAGCCTCTGCCCTCTAGGCTCCTTGCCGTGCACGGAGGCCCAGACCACCCGCTGTCTGCCTCCGTCCCTACGCTGCAACGGAGACCGAGACTGCCGCGATGGAAGCGACGAGCTGCATTGTCCAGACACCACCTGTGGCAAGCGGCTGGGGAACTTTTACGGCTCCTTTGCCTCGCCTGACTTTTTCCACGCTGACCGAAGCTCTGTGACCGAGCTGAGGTGCTCCTGGTTGCTGGACACCCAGGACCCCAAGCCCATCATGCTGCAGCTGGACCTGCAGCTGGGACCAGGAGATTCTCTCCATGTGTACGATGGCCTGCTGCAGCGGGCGGAGCATCTCTTACAGTTGCTGTCACACCATAACAACCGGCGGCCGGCGCTGCTGGAGTCGAGCCGAGGCCAGATGAGTGTTCTGTACATGGCGCAGCCCCACAGCCCCGGGCGTGGCTTTAATGCCACGTATCAGGTGCTGCAGCTTTCCTTCATTCCTTCACATTTCAGCAGAACTTGTTTCTGTGTAGACAAAAAGTCCTGTGTCCCATATCTTTTAATGTTGTATCCTTCATCCACTTCATAGGTCAAAGGTTACTGTTTTCCTGGCGAGCATCCCTGCGGCAGCGAGCAGGGCTGCTACTCTGACCATCAGCGCTGCGACGGATACTGGCACTGCCCGTCGGGTCGTGATGAGGAGGCCTGCGCGATGTGCCCAGATGGGCAGTTCCCATGTGAAGGAGGCACCGGTGCATGCTATGCAGCGTCCGAGCGCTGCAACAACCAGAAGAAGTGTCCGGACGGTTCGGACGAGAAGAACTGCTACGACTGCCAACCCGGAAACTTCCACTGTGGGACCAACCTGTGCATCTTTGAGACGTGGCGTTGCGATGGCCAGGAGGACTGCTTAGACGGGAGCGACGAGAGGGACTGCCTGGCCGCGGTGCCCAGGAAGGTGATCACTGCAGCCCTGATTGGCAGCCTGGTCTGCAGCCTCCTGCTGGTCATCGCTTTAGGCTGTGCCCTCAAACTGCACTCACTGAGGAACAGAGAGTACAGGTGAGGACAATGCGGGGATATCTACAGGGCTTTGTAGTAGTATTTATAGTATTCTGATTTCAGTTTAGATGGGTTTAGGCCTGGGCTTTAACTGGGCCATTCTAACATATGTTTTCATACAGACTATTTTCCTGTAGTTCTCGCTGTAGGTTTATGGTTGTTGTCTTGCCAGAAGATAAACCTTTACTCCCGTCTCACATTTCTTGTAGCCTTAAATAGGTTTCTCTGTCTCTGTTGAAGAAAAGCGTCCTTACAGTGTAATGCTGCCACCGCCATGTACTACAATGGGGTTGTTTGTTCAGAGGGAAATGTAGTATTAGTTTTCATTTTGAATGCAAGTCAAAAAGTTAATATTTGGCCTCATCTGTTTAGAGCACATTCTACCACATGTTTGCATCTACATGACTTGTTCCAAACTCTAACCTTTTTTTCTTCCAACACGTTCTTTCTTCAGTCTTTCATAAATGCCAGATTTGTGAAGAGTTTAACAGATGGTTGTCCTGCCAACAGACTGCCTTATACCCTTTTCATTCCAAAAAAAGCATCCCTACAGCATCATCTGATCTCTTTATTTGACCCAACATGTTTCTTCTAGAAGTAATATTAACAATTTGGAGTGGCCCAGCCACAGTCCTGACCCCTAAAGATTAGGGTGATGATAAGGAGGCCTTCCAATCTCAAAGGCTAAAGTTAAATTGTTAAAACACCAGTGGAGAGGGTTTGATTACTGTAATGAAAATATATGAAGTATGTGGAGTGCACATTTAATAGATAATTAATGTTCCACGCCTATCAGTTAGAGGGACAGTCATGTCTTAGTAGGTTTGCAGTCATTGCAGATGCTTTCCAGTTTTAGGTAATGAATAAATGGAGATAACCTTCGCCACAACTCTCTCCCTTACCTGTCTGCTGTGTTCCTTGGTCTTCATGACCATGGTCTTCTTTCGTTTGTTCTCTAGCGTTTGCTAACAAACCTCTGAGGCCTTCGCAGACCATCTGGATTTATACTGTAGTTAAATTACTCAGGTGCACCCTGTTGGCTAAAGTGGGTTTTATTTAGAGATATCATTGTAAAAAATTCATATGCATGTCACACAGAGGTTCTTATGTGTAAAACCATTTCACCATCCATCAGTTTACTTACCATTTGACGGTTTTGCACTTCTTTGTGTGGGTGTGTTGCATAAAATCTCAACAAATATGCCTTGACCTAATGGATAATGAGCCAAAATCTTAAAAAGTTAAAAAGGAATGAATACTTATGCAAGGAACTGTTTCATCATTGGTTTATCTTTTGTTTATCTTTCATTTTTGTATTTTAAAACCTTGAAAAGGAAACCTGTTTTTTCCTTATTCTAAAGACTTACTTTTACCTTAGCATAAACTGTGTAATACACTAGAAAACCAGACTGGGGATTATCTAACTGTCTTTTAACTTGAGGTGGGGAAATAAAAAAACAAATTAAATAAATCGTAAATAAATATCTCTCTGGTCCTCTCTTCTCTCATTGTCTTGCAGAGCTTTTGAGACTCAGATGACTCGTATGGAGGCAGAGTTTGTTCAGAGAGAAGCTCCCCCTTCATATGGTCAGCTGATAGCCCAGGGTCTTATTCCCCCTGTGGAGGATTTCCCAGCGTACAACCCCACCCAGGTAACACGTTTGTGGGGTCTGCGGTGTGGAACTGTACAGTGAGATAGCCACAGAGTTAAATGTTCTGTTTTGCATTCTTCATTCAGGCCTCAGTGTTGCAGAACCTCCGTTTGGCTATGCGCAGGCAGATCAGACGTCACTCAACTCGCCGAGCCTCCTCTTCCTCCTCTCGAAGGCGTCTCGGGGATCTGTGGAGTCGGCTGTTCCGCACTGCAGGTCGAGCTAGATCCACTGCACCGCTGGATCCAGTTGAACCTGCACAGGTCACACTGGGGCTCCACAGCTACCATACTGTGACAGAGGAGGGGTCTCTGGGTGGGGCCATTTCGGGAGCCCGTGTTCAAGATGAGGCTGAGGAAGGAGGCTTTTCAAATGCCTACAGCTCAGCTGTGATAGACCTGCAGGCCAGCGCGCCTGAGAGCCCTGCGTCTCCTTTGTCCCTCCACTCAGTGAATAGTTCGGACCCAGAGGAACTGTCGCCTGTCAGCTGTAGGGATGCCGGTGTTTCCCAGTCTGAGCCACCCACCCCTCATGCAGCCTCTGCCCCACCCTGCCCCCAACGGCCGTCGAGAAAATTAGTTCTGGAACTTGCAGTTAACCTAAAGGGTGTTTCCTTAAAACGGTACGCACCTTTGGGACCATTTTCCCCGTGTCTCATCCTTTGCTTGCAAGTAGCTCTCCGATACAATCAGTCCCATTTCACCCTCAGGGTTCAGAGGTGACGTCACCCTCTGGGCCCATGTCTCCTTTAGAGGAAGCAGCGGAATTTGACAGCCATTTTTCTGTGGACGTGCCAAGTGAGGATAGGAGCAATGCGGATGAGATGAATACAGAGGGAGCAAGCTGACTCAGCAGATTCAATACAGTGAGGAAGCTGTAGACTCAGGGAGGGAAGTGCCAAGACATAAACAACTCTCAGTGGGAAGACCTGATATCTGCTACACACAAGTGTCCTTCTATTATGTCTACATCAGAATGAGACCTTTCCTTTTCACACACAGAAGATACAGACCCAGCTGAATATTACCCCAGTTAATATTCTGAATTTGTACAGTGTGTACTTGTACATAGGGTTGCATTTGATTTGCATAAAAATGCAATGTGTGTTGTAAATCTCTTTGTGAAGCTCACTGGGGAACTTAATGTTGACTCTTACGATGCAATGCATAGAAACAGCCCTGATCCACCTGTTTGGCCAACACAAAGAAAATCTACCTAACAAGCCAAAACAGCTTTTATGTCATCCACAGCCATTATACACCGCTACTGACTGTGAGCCCTGGAAACCTTTTTCCTTCCCACTCATAAGATGTTATTATTGTATGGCATTTTAAAAATGTCTGCCACATTTAAGAATGAAGGTGGGGTTATTTATGACTTCCGTTTATTTATTAAAAAGGTTAAACTTAGTTATTTATCAACCAATAAAAATACTACATTCATTGTAAATAGACAGTTAAACTTTGCCTAGTTACTCGTATTGTTTTTAAAGAAAAATACAATTGCAGTGATTTTTACAGGACTGGTGTACTTTCCATTGTTCCTGCTGACAAAGAACAGCAGATATAATGTACAACTGTTTTTAAATAAACATATTTTGCATTCCCATTTAATTTAGATGATTATCTGAATGCATTTCAGATCCAGGTTAGGCCTGACATTCTCATGATGTTGATGATTATAGTTGAAATAATCATAAATAAATGTTATTATTTATTGTTAATTTGTGATGGATCACCTTCAGCTAAAATCTGGAATAAACGGCCCCTACATTTAGTAATAAATATCAAGTAAACCAATGTAATATATTTTTGCAGTATATTCTGCTCTTTGTAGAGTAACACATGTTTAACAAGCTGGTAAATAAGTCAGGATATGAGTTAGTTAGCCAACCTTCATTCGGCTGCTTCATGGACATGCTGTATGTAGCTTAACAACTGTACGGAAGTGTTGAAACAGCTTAGTAAAAGTGGTGGGTGGAACAGCCTTTAGTTTCAAAGCCATGACTGTCCTTATTTTTCATAATCGAAAATATTTTAGCCAAATTTGTCTTTCCTGTAAGCAAGGGAAAAGTACAAGAGCCTTTTCAAGCCGTGTGCAGCAACAGGTAGGGGAAGAGGAGTAGGGGAGAGTGGGTAAGTTGAGGCACCTCCTGTATCTAGGTAAGGGTACACATTTGTTGTCATGTGACCATACATTTTGCGTTCCCTGTGATTTATATAACCATGTGGTAACATGGTAAATATGTATGTAAGTCCTTTACAAAAACAGTTTTTGCTTGTCAAAATAATTTTTTACATTTAGCTATATTGGCTGTTATGTGAAAGCTAATTTATCTAGGTTTAAAAATGTATATTATACATGTTGACGATTTACCATTATATTAAACCACGTAAATTATTTAGCTAAAGATTAGCTTGAATTGCTAAGCTAGGTCGTTTTTTCTAAAGTGGTGGCTGTGGGGTAAGTAAGCCAGATGCCTTGGAGTAAGTTGAGCCAGTGGTTCAACTTATCCCACCATGAAGCATGAGGAACATTATGTCTAAAATGTCAAAATGTTTATTTTAGTGTCATATTACATAGCTGTTTGCTTTCTTCCTAATATTTTACACATTTTAGTAAAGTAATCATGCCAAGAAAATACAGCAGAAAGGCAGACGGGTGGTCAACACCCCAAGAGGAAATTGAAAGAACAGATGCTGAGGTGAAGGGAGGAAAATCCAGAAGAGCAGCAGCAAAAAAGAGAGAGATTGACAGGTCAACAGTGCGCTGATTTTAAAAAAAGAAAGAAGGTAAAGGAAGGGAAAACTGGGGTACAGTGGGACAAAAGAAGGAAGGTAAAGGAAGTGAAAACTGGGGTACAGTGGGACAGCACAGGCAAAGAGAGTCTCACATAGGAGATGGAGGAGCTTGCAAACCATATCAAAAAACTTGCTGATCAGTTCCATGGCCTGAGTCCAAAGAAGTGCTGTGAATCTGCATTTGAAGTTTCAGACAGAGACAAGATCCCTGTCCCCAATAATTGAGAAGAGAATCGTTGTACTGGTAGGGTATTATGCACCTTTTCTACTGGCTCTATTTAGGCCGCACGGCTCTGCTCCACTCAGTCTCGCACTACTCGGCACAGAACCTGTTGTGTTTTCAGTTGACCCACTGACAGCTGGAGCTATGGCTTAATGCCCCGCCTCCAGCCGTCAGTGCAGTGCGCTGTGCTGTGCCGCTACCGACGTTACTGTGTGTCATTGTCACATTAATGTAATCTGCCTGGAACGATAAAAATTATAAATAAATAATAAAAACATAAATAAATGAAATACAATAATGTTTGTATTATATATGCAAGAATATCTTAGAAATATTTTTTTCATGTATAAAATAATCCACTGGGATAATAATAAAGCTCATTGGTTTTGATGTAAGTGGGGGTGGCAGGAGAAACAGAGAAGAAAGACGCAGCTGTCTGGACTGGTAATGCTCCAAAGTTTGCATGAATTTTGGGCTTTATGAGGAAGTCTGCACTTGCTGGTTCGCTTAGGAGCTGTCAATACATTTCCGAACCCAACACTCATGGTAGTATTGTATTGTTTTGTGTTTTGGGGGAAATGATCAGCTGATATAGCGCACTGCCTACGTGTAATTCAGAAAGCTTTTCTTTCGGCCTTCAGGCGTGGATTATTATTTTAAAATAGTAAAATTACATTTTGGTTTAATCTGCTCTGGCCATTGTGGTCCTTAATATTATTGTAGTTGCTTTTGAGATGTAATAACTTTTCCCTGCGCTAACTCCTCGAAAACCTTCTCATTTCTCCTGTTCCCAGGACCAATCACTGAACAGCAGTGTCACATGTAGCCCCGACTGAGCCCCGGTCATACCTGCTCAGGAGCATGGATGAAAAACCTAGGTACCGGTACTAAATAGAGCCAGTGGAAAAGGGGCATTAGAGAGCATATATAGGTCAACCAAAGCTGATTTTGTCATGTAGATTAATACAGTATCCTCAGGTCAATTTACCCCCTGACATGGCTCAACTTACCCCTAAGCTGGGGTAAATTGAGCCACAAGACCACACTCTTTTAAGAAGTAATTTTTTCCCCTTATGTCATGGATGCATTCGTAGCATTTCCACTGATGGAAAACATCCTGAAATAAATATAGCTATTTCCTTTTACTTGTGTATCACTTTCCCTTGCCCAGAGGACAGCATAAGTAAAAAAATGGTCAACTCACCCCACTCTCCCCTACTTTGCTACTCCATGCTCCACACAGTCAAGAGTTAACCTTGGTCACTCCAGCACTTTTTTGGATGCTAATAAAGAACTTTAATTTAACTTTCACTGTTTGACACATGGATATTTGTTGGTTTTAAATTAGCAAAACACACATAGTCTCCTTGAACTAAATTAGCCAATATGAGCTCATCAGCCACATGACATTTATATTTTTAATCACTAGCTGGCAGCTAGCTTAGCACACAAACTGGAAGACTAGATTTGCAATGGTCTGCTCCTTTTTCCAGTCCATGCGCTGATCTAAGTGGATACTTGCTGTTGCGATATTCATCAACATAATTTATTAATATCAGTTATATCAGACTATATTTGTGTGCAGTGTCCTTTAGCAGGTTCGCTTGGCAACGAGTTTGGAAAGTGAAGGAATGGATAAAATATTGCTGTTGCTTTCTGTCTTCATTCTTTGCATTTGGTTAAACTAATGGCTTTTGGTTTTATATTTTGACATTTAATGTGTTTCCTTAAGATGTTCTTTCACCTCTTGTGCAACGTGACTTAGAGCCAGTAAAAAAAAGGCTGTTTTTTCCTGGTTTCGAACTTTGTACTATGCTAAGGTGCTACAGGCCTTATATAACAATAATTGGGTGTTTTTTTTATGAAATGTATTTGAACCCTTTTGCAATATCTGTTAAGCAAGCAACAGTTTCAGTCTGTAAGATCTTTTCTGTATTTTCTTCTGGCAAATTAATTTTCAACAAAGGTTTGGATGCAGCTAATAATTGTAGCTTAGTAAAATTTGGATAAACATTAAGATCAAAGATCAAGGATGTTGCCTGTAACATGCCTGTAAGTCTTGATGTGAATCCATGGAGACGAGTACTATGGATCCAAGTCTGTTCGCTGAACAGACTCTGCTTGAGGAAATGATCAACTCATTTTCTATTATGAGACATTAAAGAGAAGAACTCTATTTTCAGTCTTTAGTGAAGACTTCTGTGACTTTATATTCCCTTTTCTGCTCGTGTCTTTGGCACTGTGTAATGCTATTTTTGGCTGATGTATGAGACAGGCAAGGTACACTTTTGCACCACAGAATGTAAATTTAGCTTTCCTACTAACCTGTTAAACTCTTGTGTCAATATTTTGCAGTAAAAAGAAGGAATGGTTTAACTATTTGCTCAGGAAAGCAAGATACATTACTGGAAGCCTAATGTGGGATAGAGTCCTGTATGAAATTCCTGTTTTTTTCCCAAACAGCTTGCTGTTCCATTCTACCTTCATCCACAAGCTTTGCCAGTGTATTCGTACCCTTGAACATTTTCACATTTTGTCTTGTTTCCACCACAAACTTCAATGTATTTTATTGGAATTTGTAACACAAAGTTATAAATTATTGTGAATGGAAGGAAAACAATGGTTGGTTCTCTTTCAAGACTGCCCCATTTATAACACAATCCATCACGCCGTCAACTCTGACTAGCTTCCTTGTATCTTTTGAAGAAAAGCATCTCCACAGCATGGTGTGGTGATATGTTTCCCAGTGGGGAGGTTTGTTCAAGATGATGTGCACTGTTATTTTTAAGCCATACAGGGCTTCATTCAGGACAAAAAGTTCATCTGACCAAGGCACCTTCCTCCACATGTTAGCTGTATGGCCTATGTGGCAAACTGCAAAGATGATTTCTTAAGGATTTCTTGTCACTCTTCCATAAACCCAGATATGTAGAGTGCAAGACTAGTAGCTCACCCATAATTAACAATGGCCTCTTGAATGTTTCTCTCTGGTTAATACTCTCTTTGCTGACTTGTCAGTTTAGGTTGACAGCCATGTCTTGGTAGGTTGGCAAATGTGACTTCTTCACAACTTTTTCGATAAGCAGCAGCATTTATACTGTGATTTAATTACACACAGGTGGACTTAATTTACCAGCTAGGAAGCATCTGAAGACAACTTGAGGCACTGCATTCTATCTAGAGGTATCAGAGTAAAGGATATAAATACAAATGCACAATATATATATAAGATGTCCCTTCCAATGCACAATTATTGACTATTTGTTTTAGATTGTCATTTAAGACTCATTAAAGCTTGTGGTGGTAGCATGATAAAATAGGGAAAATAAAATATTAAAAATCAACTGGTATGGATATTTTAACAAAGCACTGTTCTAGTCTTGTAAATTCATAATAAGCTGCTGCATCAAGGATGTCTTCTCTGAGGGAAAGGATAGTCAATAAAATTAAAATGGGTGTAAATAATCTTTCCTAGTGACATTTAAAACCTACACAATTTGGAAACATGTAACATCTGGAACTTGAATGAGAATGTGATGTGTAGTTAAAGTGAAAAATACTGGGTTGGATTTTAGATAATTTCCAATATGTTAAGTGCCAAATTCTGACAAACTGAATTCTTTTAAATGTTTATGATACAGGGTGGAGGCCATTGTCACATATCACTAAATCAGGTCGGAATATTCTCCCTCTGTTCTTGTGTTGTGATTTTGTGGATTTATTCTTATCAAACCCTGAATACAAGATGAATTTGTATTAAAGTATTTATCGTTTTGAGATACAAAATTTGGAAATTTTCTCCTGAAAGAAATAAAAGGTTTTGATCTGGGCTACGGCAAGCAGTTTACGTAAATATTGCGTAAATATTGCATAAACATTTACTTCAGCCTTTATTTTCGCCTACTACTTTCTAACTATATTGCACCAGTTTGACATTTTCTCAAGCTATTTCAATACTTTGATGTCCTAGTTAAAGAAAATACTCTGTAGTAACACTCTCTAACAACTAATCACATTTTTTTCAAACTAGTTGGAGCAATGGTGATTTACTGGCAGAAACAGCTAGTGGGCTAGCTGGCATCAAAACCCTAACAAGTTTTCTCGTGGACGGCAGAATATCCAGTAGTTGATTACAACTTTTTAGGCAGTACAAGTGAACCAACTGAACTATGAAACGTCAACTGCACACCTGTACAGATAACCAGATATGTGTTTACATAGACACAGGGACTGATGGTGCAAAGACCCAGATCATGCTGGAGGAAGTGGGCTGGGAATGCCCTGGGGTCTCGCACAATGAGGTGGAGTGTGCTGCTGGGAAGAGGGATGTCTGGGTTTCCCTTCTGGACCAATTGTCCGTGCAACTCCAAGTGGAAGATAATGGACGGATGGTAAACTTTTTCAAATGCAAAAACGCCATTTATGAGGACTTAATATGCATCCAATAACTATGCACAATAACTTAAAGACCATATAAATTTAATATAAATCATAAAAACTTAAGATACAAAGTGCACAAAATCTCTACGATACTGTCAAAACTCTTGGTTCTGGTTGTATTTCACCTGATAAGGACACAAACAAGACAAGGGACAACTGTCTTTTATAAGCTGCTATATTTAATAACACTTTCATTGTTATTATTTTACAACTTTACATGTTTATGCAAACCACGGGGGTACACAGAATTATGTAGTGTGAAAAGATATCACAACAAATCTGAGGAATGTAATCTCTGCAGGAGGCCTTGGCTCATTTTCTTTTACACAGTATTTACAAAATGGCAAAAATAACTGTGCCGGGACACGACAAGACAGAAGTGTTGTTTTAGGTGCAACGAATCTCTTTATCAAATGCCCAGAGTTACCAGGATATATATGGGGCTTTGACAAAGCACCACAAGTTCAATTCCCACGCCAACCTCTCTGGTTTAAATCCTGTTGAACAAGACCAGAGACCCAAACTTTCATTCGTTCTGTTGCTTTGCAACATAAGATGCTTTTGAACAAGTGCTTTCTAGGGAAAAACAATATCTTCTCGGTCAGTTACCATTCTTTTAAAGCTAATGGCACTGACATTACTATGGCAGTAAGATCCCCAAAGAATTTAAAGGGACAGTTTGAAATTTTTCGAGGTGAGATTCTATGAAGTTGTTATCATTACTAGTTTCCTCATCTGTACTAAAAGTAAGTTTGTAGAAAAGTGAAAAAGTCCTGAGCAATAAAATAATGCTAGTTAATGAGACAAGCTTTTAGCCAATTTTAACAATAAGACAGCTTGGTTACCAGGCATGTTGTTTGGCTGAGAAATTGGTGACAAACCAAGGGGTCTCTGGCAAAACTGCTGAGGGTTTATATAGTGTTGTTTCCCACAGGCTGAGGAAACCACTGTTGATAACATCTCAAAACCTCACTTTCAAACATCTAAGCTATCTCTTGAAATGCAAATTTACATTTCACCTGCGCCATCATGTAGCCGTATGATGTAAAGACCTGACAACACAAATTCAAGTAATTTTTAGTACATAAAGAGGACTAGGATCTGTACAAGCGTAAAATGTCCTCAATACCTTAAGTTAGGTGACAGATTTATAAGAAGTCGATTGGTGGTGTGTGACTGGAGAAGTGGGAGCAGGCCAGTGTACATTAGTATATCTGCCTATAACATATTACAGCTGTCAGTTTGGATTTAGCTAATAGTATATAATAATAGGTTTGTAGTCAGTACTATATGGTAACAAGAAGGTTGAATTCCAAAGTCTGAGAACATCTTGGTAGGGTGAGCACCTTTAGAGAGTTCACAGCTGAATCTGCAAAGGGGGGAAACTTCTAAAGAAACTTTCAAGTGCCTACCTCAGGAAACCAGACATTTGCAGGTTAAACTCTGAAAGATTCATTTATTTAGTTTACCCACCTAAGCTGTCACCATCCTCAGATCTCTCCTGTTATTTCTTTGCGAGGACAGATAGATTTTTTTTTTAAAAACAACACCAAAAGGCACATATGGTCTCTCTCAGAGAACATTTGCAACAGACTGAAGATGAAATGAACGGCGAGTGTATCGTAGAAAAGAAGGACCACATACTGAATCTACGCAGAGATAGTCACAGAAAAGCTATAACATTACAACTGACCAGCAATTAGTGAAACAGTTCTGAAGGCAGCAGTAGCAATAAAAATATGACTAAGTACAGAAGCTTTTCCTTAATACCAGCTGGATTCAGGAAAACGTACAAGAAAATATATGACGGCAACTCTTCCCAATTCACGGAGCAAACAATTGGAAAATCTAACAGCAAAAACTGAAAGTGCAGGCGTGGATGCAAAAATGAGAGACCTGGTTGCCCTAACTACTCAGTCAATGGCTTTGGCAGTGAGGGGTTCAGTTTCTGAGTCTTCCTGTGGAAACACAACATAACACAGCTTCTGGCCCATGTATGTCACCCTTTCTGCAAGAAAACAAGAGAAGTCACAGCTGAGTGGATTTTCCGCCAAAGGAAAAACACTTTGTGGGGAAAACAAAAATCTATAGTTCAGACTCACCAAGCAGTATGTAAATCCATTTGGGTTTTTCTCTCCACTGAACTCCCACAAAGTAAACGGGGACACCAGTCAGCATGATGACCATGCCGAGGCCACAAACCACCGGCTCAGAGTACAAACTGCAGAACAGCAATACGGCCCAGAAAATCAAGTAGGTGATGGGGACCAACAGGTTTACCTGCACAGAACAGGAAGAAATCTCCACAGTCATTACTTCAACATGCTCCGCTGACTATAAAATCATAAACCTGGCATATAAATCCAGCATGTACTAAATAGACTAAATAATATTGAATGGTTGGGATAAGAATATCTTTGCTGGATGAACTAGACACAAGACATTTATTTTTTATTTCCAGAAAATGCATGTAATTCACATTTCCACACACCTAGCATGTAGTTTTACCTATAGGACACTAGGTGGTGCTAAACATTTAAATAACATGTGACAGAACTCTGCCACCACTGTCCTAAAAGAAATGACAAGATCTCACCGGATGTACATACAAAATGCTTTGCTTACTTAAACTACTTTAGGCAACCTACTAGCTGAGATGCTTTAAACAAAACTTGATGGTGAAATCCTCTCATTCATGTCAGGAAACCTCTCCAGGAAAAGCACCTGCTGTACCTTAATAGGTCTCGCCAGGTTGGGTCTCTTCTTGCGCAGGTAAAGCAGGCTGGCAATGGTAACCCCGTAGGACAAATAGTTGATGAAGGACACGTAATTGATCAGGTTGTGCGTCTCTCCAAGACACAAGATGAGTACAGTGGCAAAACACTGAAGGACATGCAGGTAGGATCAAATAGAAGGCATGTGTTAAACTAACATGACATGTAGTTTCACAAGGTTTCAGAGTATTGCTAAAGAAAACTGCACTTACACAGACAAGCAGTGCAGGGATCGGTGTGCAGTTTTTAAGATGGATCATGGCCAGGAGATATGGCAGATGGCCCTCTCTGGCTCCTGAGAAGCATAATCTAAAAAAAAAAAAAAAAAAAAAGGGTTTTACACACATTTAAACAAAGGGTTCACACATTTATTTTGCAGCAACAAAATGACATTTGAAAGAAGCATGCAGATTGCTGCCAGAGGTTATCGTGTACCTGGAAGAGGTGAACAAATATCCATTGATCCCTCCAAATGTGGACAGTGCTACAGAGATGGGCATCACCCAGGAAAACATGCCCAGCAGCTTCTCCCCAAATGTCTAAAACAACACAACAAATAACAGACCAGTCAACCCTAAACAGATGCCTTGCAGAAGTATTCATACCCCAAGAACTTTTTCACAGTTTTTTTACATTTGGATATACCTAAATACAATGAAGTGCAAACAGAAGTCACCTAAGCAGCACCTAGAGTCCCCCTGTGACTAATTGTACTGTCAGTATGAATGCAGCTGTTCCATGGAGTCCTTAGAGGTTTGTTAGAGAACAACAGCATAATGAAAACCAAGGAACACAGCAGACATGTCAGGAAGAAAGCTGGGTTAGGTTATCAAACAATATTCAAAGCTTTAAATCTCTCATAAAATCAGTTTAACTCACCATTCAAAAATGGAAATAGTAAGACACAACTGCAAACCTAAGAAGATATGGACGTCCACTAAAAGGACAGGCTGGGTATGGAGGGCATTGATCACCTATGATAACTCCAGAGGAGCTTCAGAGATCCACAGCTCATATGACAACACATCTATTAGTCTTGTACTCTACAAATCTGACCCTTATGGAAGAGTGGAAGAGAAAAAAACATATTTGAAAGGAAGCCATCAGACGTCCCATTTAACGTTTTCCAGCAGTCATGTGGGGGACACAACAAGCATGAGGATGAAGATGCTCAGGTCAAATAAGACTAAAATGGAATGGTTTAAATTCAAAGCATTTTCATGTGTTAGAATGGGCCAGTTAAAGTCCAGACCCAAATCCAACTGAAAACCTGCATCAAGGCACTAATCTGGCTGACCTTGAGGTACTTTAAAGAGAAAATTTTCAGCCTGGCAGGTATGTACATTTTTACTTATGAAAAACTACTGAAAACCATGTATTTTTTATTTTCCTTCCGCTTCACTATGATGCACTACTTGGTGCGGGTCTATCACATTAACTTCCAATAAAAAAATAATTATGGTTAGAACATGACAACATATGAAAGAGTTTAATGGTTATGAACACTTCTGCAATGCACAACTTTGAATATGACACGTCTAGTTAGAAGGACAAAGAGCTCACCACTGCCACAGCATTAGAGGTGAGCAGCTCCTCTGGTGTCATGGAGGTGAAGTAGGCAATGTTGGTCATGGTGTAGACCAAGGTCACCAGTGGGATGGAGATGTAGATGGCAAGAGGCAGGTTCCTGATGGTAGCAAAATGATCACACCACCATGGACAGTGTAAATTCCTCCAGAGAAACCGATAACTGGTTCTGAACGAATTACTGAACATAAGCTCATCTGAAATGCAGGTCGTGTGACCTCATACCTGCGTGGCTCTACGACTTCTTCTGTAACATAGTTGAGGAAATTCCAGCCGCTGTAAGCAAAGGACGCTTGTAGGAAGGCCAGCGCTATCTGTCCAAATGAGGGGTCCTGACTGAATTCAAAGGCCACGCTGGGCAGCAGAGCATCGTAGTGACCTGAAGAGAGACGGAAGAAGGACAAAAATAAACATGTAAAGATGATTGTTGGATCATAACAAATATAAGAAAAAAAATCTAAAATTTCAAACTAATTTCAAAGTTAACAGTTTTTTTTTCTCCTCCTGTTGAGTTAGGTCATCTGCTTTCTAATAGAATGGACTAACAGTCATGAATGTTAAATGCATCTGTTGGTCAATCTTTTGGCTTAGTAAACACCTCCAGAGAAAACTAGTGCTGCACAGAAAGAAGCTGAGATATCTCAGTCAGTCAGTTCCAAACATCTGTAAGTCTGTGTTTACCATTAAAGATCTGGACGAGTCCAACCACAATGATGAGCACTAGGGCGAGAAGTTTTCCTACAGTGAAAATGTCCTGAATCCTTGTCGCCCAGCGGACACTGGAGCAGTTCACCCAGGTCAGGAACACTGTCCAAACACACACACAAACCAACCATAGTTATACAGCACATTTATATAAAACATGGCAATGCAAGATGCTTTACAGATAAGAAAACAGATGCACACAAACCCAGATATCAGAGATGATGAAGGGAACCTTACAATCCCCCATACACAAAAAGCCAAGCTCTTTAAAGCCATTTTTAATCATCATACACATCCTTTTCTGGGTTACACAAATACCAAAACTACAAGCAGAAAGTCACCTGATTGACCTCACAGTTTCTAATCTACAAGCATGCATTAAGCTGTCAAACTGACCTCATTTAATAAACCCTACACTAGCTAATACTGCCGCTGATCCCAAAAACTAGTTTCCTTTATGCACCCACAACTGACATGTGCACAAGTTAAAAAGATGTAAAAAGCCTCTCTAATGATGGCCTCCATGGCAAACTGATAGCTTAAAGAAAGGCTTTGCAAACAGGAAGTTGCCGTTGTCTCCTCTTTTGCTTCTTATGTGCAACACCAACTGCATATGTGGCCTAATTATGGAAACACTGCAGCTGAAGTCTCCATAAAGTCCAAATACAAGTCCAATTGCTGAAAACCATTAGAAGTGAGTTTCCGTAGAAAGTGTAAAGCTGTGACGCCCAATTTACGGCGCCATGTGCCACATTATAACCTATTATATATTTCATGTGATAGACCAACAGAAAGTAGCAGATAACTAGGAAGAGGATGAAAAAGGATGTATTGGGACATGAATTTGTTGTCAGACGCCTTTTACTTTAAATTAAACAAAATCCAGTGTAACCAATTGTTTCACAAGTCACCTAATTACTGTATAGAGTCCATCTTTGTGTAATTTATTCTCTTCTAAGAAGGTCTCCAAGAACATTAGTGAACAAAAAGCACCAAAAAGACCAAATAACAGCAGAAAAGTAAGGAAGAAAGATGTGGAGAGGTATGAGAGAGGGTTAGGCGATAAAAATATATCACAAGTTTTAAACTGCTCACAGAGACCTGTTCAATCCATCATGTTGCAATGACGATATGACCTACAATAAATGAATACTGTACCCGAGTCTAAAGTGTTCATTAATCTCGACTTTGGGTTTATTGCAAATAACAGTAACATGACATTTGTATCATTAGCTCATATTTACTGGAATCCAAGCAATGCTAATATTGTGGACAGTGATATTGCAATTACAATACATTTGGGATGTACTGTGCAGCCTTATATGACATGTGTAAAACATACCATCATATCACTGTTTACTTGAACTAACACTGGGCGGAGCAAGCTTTAATCAGAGAAGCAGCTAAGAGGTGCATGGTGACTCAGGAGAAGCTGCAGAGATCCACAGCTCAGGTTGGAGTATTTGTTGACCGGACAAAGACCACAAATGTTGAAATTTAATCTGATTTCATTTTCCCACCTTTTGTTCACTTTTCTGAAGTGCAAGTACCTGTCTGTCTGCATTTTTGGCTGAAATCTAAAATGTTTCTGCCACTTTATAACAATGGAAACATGCAGCTCCCAGCTCTACTTTTATTTTAAAAATACTTTGTTCTGCAGTAAACCTGTGTCCTAGCAAGCAGATCAATGTCTGCATCTTCTCAGCCCTGTGAATTATTGGTAATACATAAGAAAAAGCATAGAGCCACACAGAGAGTTTCTCACGAGGAAAGAACACCTCCTGGCAGAGAGCCGGTAAAGCAGGTAATGTGGTAAAGACATAGCAGCTAAATTAAAGCTGTATGTGACATTCAGCAAGATTCGTCTTGCAGTTGAAGAGATGCAAACCCATTATTTAAAATGCATGCAAACATATCATTACCTAAAACTACTGTGCGAATGCTGTCATTTCGTATTCTAAACATACCCCAACAGATCTAGATCTGTCCTTTCTGTTGCCTTTTAACAGGTCTTGCCTGGTATACCTAGATTCAGCAGCATCAACATTTTGCTCATAGTATTTAAAAAAAAAGAAGTGTGGAACAACACACAATCAGTGTGTACAGGCACACAGTGTGCCTGTACTAAATGCTGTTGCATCCCAAATCAAAAGGAAATCTGAAGTATTAGCATTCACACCACTTTAGAACAAAGTCCCTACATTGGCTCCCAGTATCTCAAAGAACAGACTTTAAAATACTTCTGTTAGTCTATAAATCACTGAATGGCTTAGCACCAAAATACATTACAGACTTGTTGTCAGTGTATCAACCACTCAGACCTCTCAGGTATTCTGGCTCAAATATACTCTGCATACCCAGAACCAGAACCAAACATAGAGAAGCAGCTTGTAGTTCTTATGCTCCACTAATCTGGACTAAACTCCCAGAAAACTGTAAAAGCACCAAAACCCTAAGTTGCTATAAATCAAGATTAAAAACGTATTTGTTTAGAGTGGCCTTTGAATGTGTTATCTAAACATTATTAGTTCAGTTTTCAGTCCAACTTTCCTTTCGTTTTCTTATCCATCATTCGATTCTTTTTTTTTTAAATTACCTCTGTTGTTTGATTTTCTGTATAATTGTAATGTTTTTCCTTATGTAGAGATCCATATCTCAGGTAGGAGAATATCTTGACACCACAACTCCCATGACCCACCGCTTTACTGTCACACTTCAAATGTTTTATCTTCCACCATGGACCCTTCTGCTTCTAAGTTTGTCTTCAACCAAATCAGAAGATGCGGATGCTCCCTTTGCCTCCCCCTTCCACCCGTGTGTCTCAAGAAGTCAAGTGAAGAGACAACTGGAAAGACTGAACTGGAATAAGGCTGCGGGTCAAAATCATGTCAGCCCTAGAGTCCTGAAGGCTTGTGCAAAGCAACTTTGTGGGATTCTGCAGCATATCTTCAATCTTAGCCTGGCCCAGAAGAAGGTTCCAGTGTTGTGGAAGACCTCCTGTCTTGCGCCGGTACCAAAGAAAACTCATCCATCAGTCCTCAATGACTATAGACCTGTTCCCCTACATCCCACATCTGAAGGTCCTAGAGAGACTCCTTTTGGGCCCAAACCCAGTAAAAAAACAAAAAACTACAAGCCCCTCCTTCAGTTTGTTTATCGCTGTGGATTTGGGGTTTGAAGATGCATCAAACACCTGCTTCAAAAACCCACTGTCATCTGGACAAAGCCACACCTGTAGGATCATGTTTTTGATTTCTCCAGTGCATTTAAAAAATTCAACCTGATTTTTTGCAAAAATCCAAAAGCTCAGGTGGAGCCTCAACAACTCCTGGTAAAAGATATCTGCAAACCGACCAAGTTTTGAGACTGAAGGGACTGAGACTGTGTTAACCCAGGTAGTCGCAGCAAGGAGCACCATAGTGGACTGTACTCTCACCTTCCTTTTCACTCTGTACACCCCAGATTTCCAGTACAAGACAGACTCCTGTCACTGCAAAAACTCGGATGATTTGCAGTTGTGGGGTGGATCAAGGGTGGAAAGAGCTGAGAAATGAGCTGCTGGGCCGCTTTTTTGGGATGGGGGTGGAAACAATACTCATCTTGAACGTGAAAAAGCAAAGGAGAGGTTTTAGATTTTAAAAGAAACGGAATAGGCAAACACTTTTCCATCAGGGAAAAGGGGGAGGGGGTAGGAGTTAAAAAACCCCGGGGTTCACCTGGAAAACAACGGGTGGAGATGAAAAATGTGAAACCGTCTACAAAAGGGAAAAAGCAGACTGTACTTCTAGAGAAAACTTGGGCCTTCGGTGTTTTTTCAGCAAAAGCTGCATACTTCTACAAGTCTTTGGGGGAGAGTTAATCTCCTCTGCCATCACTGCTGGGAACAGCATCAGAGCCAGGGATTAAAAAAGCTCAACAAGCTGATAAAGAAGGCTGGCTCTGTTCTGGGGATCCTCTGGAACTTCTGGAGATCATTGTGCAAAGAAGGATTCTTCATAAAATGAGGAACATTATAGAGAACCCTGAGCATCCTCTTCATCAGACTGTTGTACAACAACAGAGTGTCTTTAGTCAGAGGCTTCTTCAGATCTGCTGTAAGACAGACATCTACAGGAGATTCTTCCTGCCCACAACCATCAGCATCTACAATAGTTCTTTAAAGAAACCTGCATAATATGAACTACAACAACATTTAATTTCCCTTTGGGATTAATAAAGTATTTTAGAATTGAACTGAACAGTAGTGCACTCCACAAACCTGGATTTTCTTGAATAGAGATGGGAAGAAAGAACTTGTTGAAAGAAAGCCATAAGTTACCGTGTTGTAATTCTGCTACAAGTCATGCAGGGGATACTGGAAAAATCTACAAGATTGTACTTTGGTCAGATAACTAATTAACACAAAAACTACCCTGCTTATTTTGCTATTGTTTAGTGTCATTTATTGGATTGCATTATTGAACAAACTCATCAAATTAGCAATTTAACAATTTAGTCATTTAACCAACAGGGCCTCAGATCTGCGTAGGCACACCGCACACAACCACATCATGCTGGTCATAAGTTTGGTCACACACTGCTGAGATCGCATCCCATTCCTCGAACAGCGTTTGCCACAAGTCAGCTAATATGGTTGCGTTGGTCACTCTGGCATGAACAGCACATCCAAGCTGATCCCTCATGTGTTAAATGGAATTGAGGTCCACTCCCAAACTCTGGAGCTACTCTGTGATGAACCCCGATCTGTTCTCCAAGAGGTCAGGGTACCCTGACAGTCCGGTCTCAGAAACATATCTTGATTTCTCTCTGCACTGAGATTGCTTAGAATGTGACAAGCTCGTTTTTCCTGTGAGGGAGATGCTGGCCCACAGCATCACACTGCATCCAGCAAAAACTGCTAGACATTCGCATAGAGAATTTAGCAGGTTTTTCCTACTCCACCCACAATGGTGCCACAGTTGCAATTTTCCTTACAACTGTAGCACCATTTCTAAATCAGAATGAACTTTATTGGCCAAGTTTGTGAGTACAAACAATGAATTTGACTTCGGTTTCCATCACTCGCGTCAAATTTCTGCTGAAATAAACAGACATTCCAATGATATCAGATTTGGAAGATAACAGCTTGTGATTTGGAAGCACCGTTACAAAAAAAAAAGACCAAACATTTCTTTATGTTTTGTGCCAAGTTTAAAGTACAATTAAGTTTGTGGTTTCAATGTGACAAAATGTTAAAACATTGGAGGGGTATGAATACTTTTGCAAGGCTTTGCATTTAGCAAGGGTTCCCCACATGTGACCTGATCCCTCACAACCTTTTATATCAGCATGTCTACAAAGTCAATCTTCATTTGCCATTTCCTTTACTTGGTTTATGAATGATTAAATTTAAAATTACTTATTTGTTGTGGGAAAAAAAAAACAACATTTCCCAGTAACTCTAACCTTATACTAAACGTCCCTCACTTTTAGGCTACTAACACAGTAACTTGCATGGGAAACAATAGTGTGTGCACCGGCACATACAGGCGGCAGGTCATCCATCACTAGAACAAGGTTTTTCCTCCCACCACAGAAAACTTCTTCCGCTGGTACAGCCAGGCACACACACACACACACACACACACACACACACACACACACACGTGAATTGTTGGCAGGATGTTTTGGTGGCACAGAGCACAGCTTTTTTTTGCTCCACAGCGCTGCTGAGTTTTATAGTCAGTTACTCTCTGGGTGTTACATGCATTTCCGTTCTTGTGTTCCTGTGAAACCCTCCACTGACTCCCCCAAATTTCCTCTGTTTTAACCCTGACAGGAAGGAGGTGCCAGCGGCTTTGAATGTGACAGTGCAGGTAAATATGTGTCCCGCCATCAGGGCTTCTATTGAAAGCTGCTTCAGCACTTGAATACTAAACTAATTACTGCTTTTGGCCTTAATGGATTCTGATCCAGAGTCTGTGCAGATTTATCGGGGGGCTTTAACCTCAGGAACGCCCCCTTCTGGTTCAGGATGCGGTCTCTGTAGTCACTGAATTGGTAATAACTACCACCAAGTACATCCAACATCAGAAAGCCTTCAGACCCGCCAGGAGTTAGCTCCATAAATAAAAGGACTTTATGTACCCCACCATCATCATTTATTTCTACAAGATTAAATCCAATTCAGACGAATATTTGCTATTTTTTACTCTTGACAGAAATACAGGTGAAGGGGGAAAAGACATAATTAAGTGTGGTCTAAATTCTCTAAAGGTTGAGGTAAACATTTTCTCAGCAAATGCCTGCCAACTAGTCTGCAACGCTGTAGGTTAGGAATTTAAATCCTTAGAATTTAAATCCTGTTTCTCCGCAGGTCTAATACACCACATTTAAATGTTTTACCATTAAATTCAACATGCAAAATACTGTCATAGGTAGCTGATATGTTGAAAATGAATATTTTTGCCATTAGAGAACCAATCAGGTGCTTATACTCAAAGAAAAACAATGAAAAGTGATTAAATGCCTACTGTTAGACATTAATCTTTAATGTCTGTCAAAGTGCTTATTCTTCTTTGTAAAGACTTGGCCAACATCCCTCTGTTGATAAATCATTCATCATTTATCACATACTGCCCTTTTCTCCTCCTCTTCAACTTTTGAATAACAGGAAGCGCTTTTATTTTGATATTTTAAGTTGGAAGTGTTCTTGTAATAAAGTAGCGATGAAAGAGTTTTGAAGGCAAGTTTATTTTGTTCTGAAACAACCCAGTCATTCAATCCAGCATTCAGGGAGGAACATCTTTGTGGTTATGTTTCTGATCTCACAGCTGACATAAAATCTTTCTCTGTTAAGAAACATATTTTCAAATTCTTACTGCCTCCCCTGCTGTTAATAGCTTTTTAAACACTTTTGTCATTTGTACTTAGTCTGCTAAAACATTTCACAAGGCTGGAACAAACAGGAAGAGGGATCTTTGACCGTTCCTCTGTCTAGACCAGGGATGTCCAAACTTTTTGTCACATGGAACAAAAATCATCAAATCAAAAATACTTGTGTGCCAAAATAATTTTTTTTTTTTTTTTTTTTTTTTTACAAATATCACAAAAACATATTGTGATTTTTTATCTACTCAACATTAAACCAAGCATGTAATATGTCAAACAAATAAAGTAGTCTGATGTTTGGCAGGAAAGGATGTGCAACTCATAGTGGAGCCAAAACTTTAAAAGGGTTTTGCACATTTGCCGTATCAAAAGAAAAGGCATCCAGTTTGCAAATTCTTTTGGACTCAATTAAAAAGTTGAAAGAAAGTGAGTCTCTTCTCAGCCATAAGAGCAGGGCTTGGGCCACTCTCTTTGAAAACGCTTGCTGTACTTAGCCAAGTTTAATACATTAATTAAAAGCATTTTTGAGTGATTTTCAGTAAAACTCACTGGGTAGATATAGTCCTATTTACTACAAAATTAAAGAGAATGCAAAAAAGCGTGGTTATTAAAAGATAAATACTTGTGTTTATCTACATAACATTTGTTCTTTAAGTAAAAATAAAAATACTCCATTTACATTATCTAACAGTGTTGGCGGGTCAAATGTTTGTGTGTGTGTAAATATATATAAATAAAGGTTATTTTCTTTGTAGCCACTCTACTCAGCTTAGTGGTACAACTATCTCCATTACATGCTGCACACAGACTCTGGTATTCATGTCTTTATTTTTCAGTCATGGTAAGCTGAAAGTACACTCCCTTAAAATTTAGAGTGTGACAGATCATGGATGTACAGGGGTTGGACAATGAAACTGAAACACCTGTCATTTTAGTGTGGGAGGTTTCATGGCTAAATTGGACCAGCCTGGTAGCCAGTCTTCATTGATTGCACATTGCACCAGTAAGAGCAGAGTGTGAAGGTTCAAAATTAGCAGGGGGAAAAAGCACAGTTTTGCTCAAATATTGAAATGCACACAACATTAGGGCGACATACCAGGGTTTTAAAAGAGGACAAATTGTTTGGTGCACGTCTTGCTGGCGCATCTTTGACCCAAAAAGCAAGTCTTTGTGATGTTCCAAAGAGCCACGATATCCAGTTTAATGTCAGCATACCCCAAGAAGGACGAACCACATCCAACAGTTTAACTGTGGACGCAAGAGGAAGCTGTCTGAAAGGGGTGTTTTTGGGGTGCTAACCCGGATTGTATCCAAAAAATAAAACCAAGGCTGCCCAAATCACGACAGAATTAAAATGTGCACCTCAATCTCCTTTTTTCCCCCAGAACTGTCCCGTCGGGAACTCCACTGGGGAATTTTACACGGCCGGGCTCCTAGAGCCAAACCCTTTTGGTCACTCATGCCAATGCCAAAAGTCGGTTTCAATGGTGCAAGGAGCGCAAAACTTGGGCTGTGGACAATGTGAAACATGTATTGTTCTCTGATGAGTCCCCCTTTACTGTTTTCCCACATCCGGGGGAACGGTGTGGAGAAGCCCCAAAAAGCGTACCCCCCCGACTGTTGCATGCCCAGAGTGAAGCATGGGGGTGGATCAGTGATGGTTTTTGGCTCCCCTATCATGGCATCCCTTGGCCCAATACTTGTGCTAGATGGGCGCGTCACTGCCAAGGACTACCGAAAAACCATTCTTGAGGACCATGTGCATCCAATGGTTCAAAAATTGTATCCTGAAGGCGGTGCCGTGTATCAGGATGACACAGCAAGACTGGTGAAAGATTGGTTTTGATGAAAAATGAAAAAGAAGTTGAACATCTCCCATGGCCTACACAGTCACCAGATCTAAATGTTATTGAGCCACTTTGGGGGGTTTTGGGGGGAGCGAGTCAGGAAACGTTTTCCCCCACCAGTATCACGTAGTGACCTGGGGCCTTATCCTGCAAGAAGAATGGCTTAAAATCCCTCTGACCACTGTGCAGGACTTGTATATGTCATTCCCAAGACGAATTAACGCTGTATTGGCCGCAAAAGGAGACCCTACACCATACTAATAAATTATTGTGGTCTAAAACCAGGTGTTTCAGTTTCATTGTTCAACCCCTGTATCTAGGGTGTCTGGGGTGTCCTTGGTTTTTCTCGAACTGCCTGTTTAATCTTTAATAAAAACAATTAAGGTTAAAACGTCAAAAAGTGGATACCGCCCAAATCTACTGCATGTCTTGCCAAAAGGAATTAAACTAGGACAGACATGGATCCAGTTCAGCCAGAAACTCTGCAGATCCGCATCCAAATCCAGTCTGGTAGGTCATGGGACCCAGTCTGAAGTCTGAGGATGTACATCAAATAAAACTATTTGGACTCAAAAATACAGAAAAACTGTGTTTTGCTGCTCAGGTTATCATGACTGATGTTTCACCCAGCTTTATTAATAAATCACACAGTCATGGCTGGCTGACAAGGCTGGACCTCTGTGGTCACCTGAGGCCATATTACTATAATGGCTTGAGTGTTTTACTGTTTAATGTGGTCCAAGAGAAAACACGTAATGGAAGTAATTTTTGTGGATCAGTGACAAAACTCCTCCTATTTATGATTCCAAACTCAACACCGTTCAAGCAATTTTGTCTCACAAATTGTATTTTTTTGGCAAAGGGAACGAATCAAATCCAAACATGCATTGAATTTTTGTTTTGTGCCATCTTCAGGCATACTATCGTCTAATCATTGTCAACTTTTTCAACTGGTAACTTCTTAGTTGACGTCTTGTTGAGCTTTCAGGCATTTCACCAGGTGAAAAATACCCATGAGACATTCTGAGTCAGTGTTACAAAGATTGATCCCTCATAAACAAACCCTATGGAACCTATTAGGACTGCAGAGCTTATGTGAAAACCACTTTAGTCCAGTGACCAAAAATTATTCCTTAGTCAAACAGTAAATAGGTTCAGTGCAGCATCTAATATAGCAGCGATTCACATTATTATTCCCCTACTATTATCCCCTTGGATAATAGTAGGGGAATAATAGTAGTGTCCCACCCCCCCACCAACAGGACTGCCCACCCCTTCAAGAAAATCATGACATGTAGTAAATTATTAAACGTTTGTAGGTTTCACAGGCTAACAAGTTACCACAGCACGACAGGAAGTATGTTGTTTCCAATTTATAAAAGTGGAACATTCCTATTTAAGTCTTGATTATAAGGCTGCGCCATGCAGACGCACGAGGAGCAAGCAAGGGGGAGAACACAGTGATGCGTCAGCGTTCCCCTTGTAGTTTTATTGGAGCAGCGGGGCGGACCCCCCTTCCTCCGAAAGTAAATTTTTTCAAATTTATTTTCTAAATAATGCTGGGGAGTGCAAGAGAAATCAACTGTGGCTTATGCCCTTGTATGGAAGCTCATATGGGCCACAATTCTAATTTACCCGGGGCTTTAAAATGTCTCAATGTTCAGACTTTGTCCTTTATTCATTTGCTCGTACTCGTCGTCTTCCGCTTTATCCGGGACCGGGTCGCGGGGGCAGCAGACTCAGCAGAGACTCCCGGACGTCCCTCTCCCCAGACACCTCCTCCAGCTCCTCCGGGGGGAGCCCAAGGCGTTCCCAGATCCAGCCGAGAGACATAGTCCCTCCAGCATGTCCTGGGCCGTCCCCTGGGCCTCCTCCCGGTGGGACGTGCCTGGAACACCTCCCGAGGAAGGCGTCCAGGAGGCATCCGGTATAGATGCCCGAGCCACCTCAACTGGCTCCTCTCGATGTGGAGGAGCAGCGGCTCTACTCCGAGCCCCTCCCGAATGGCCGAGCTCCTCACCCTATCTCTAAGGGAGTGCCCGGCCACCCTACAGAGGAAGCTCATTTCAGCCGCTTGTATCCGGGATCTCGTTCTTTCGGTCATGACCCAAAGTTCATAGTCATAGGTGAGGGTAGGAACGTAGACCAACCGGTAAATCGAGAGCTTCGCTTTTCGGCTCAGCTCTCTCTTCACCACAACGGACCGGCACAGCGCCCCCATTACTGCGGCAGCTGCAGCGATCAGTCTGTCGATCTCCTGCTCCATTCTTCCCTTACTCATGAACAAGACCCCGAGATACTTAAACTCCTCCACTTGAGGCAGGAACTCCCCTCCAACCTGAAGAGGACAAGCCACCCTTTTGCGGTCGAGAACCAAGGCCTCGGACTTGGAGGAGCTGATCCTCATCCCAGTCGCTTAACACTCGGTTGCGAACCGCCCCAGCGCCTGCTGTAGGTCTTGGCTAGAGGGGGCCAACAGGACCACGTCATCTGCAAAAAGAACATGGTCCATTCGGACTCTATGTCTCCAACATCCCCCGGAATCTGGTCAAAGCTCTCCCGGAGTTGGGAGTTGAATACATCCCTTGGCAAGGGCTCCGCCAGACGTTCCCAGCAGACCCTCACTATGCGCTTGGGCCTGCCAAGTCTCTCCGGCTTTCTCTTCCTCCAGCGGATCCAACTCACGACCAGGTTGTGATCAGTGGACAGCTCAGCCCCTCTCTTCACCCGAGTGTCCAAAACATGCAGCCGATGGTCTAATGATACGACAACAAAGTCGATCATTGGCCTCCTGCCTAGGGTGTCCTGGTGCCAAGTGCACTGATGGACACCCTTATGTTTGAACATGGTGTTCACTATGGACAATCCATGACTAGCACAGAAGTCCAATAACAAAACACCACTCGGATTCAGATCGGGGAGGCCATTCCTCCCGATCACGCCTCTCCACTGTCATTTCCCACGTGGGCGTTGAAGTCCCCCAGCAGAATAATGGAGTCCCTGGGAGGGGCACTATCCAGCACCCCCAACAGGGAAGCCATTCATTTGCTGTGGTTCTTTATTCAGTTGTTTAAACATCTGACTAACTATTAAACCATTATAAGTGTGTATTTACGTTCAAATATTGCATTTAATGAGCATCTTATTTGTTTGGATTGTTTGCAAATCAGATTTTACACTTTTTGTTGATATAGAAGCACTTTTAAAGTAAGTAAACAGAACAACTTTTGAATTAATTTGAATTTTGCACATAACAATGCAATTAATCCTGATTAAGAATTTTAACAGTTACACATACACCAAAATTGTAGGGGAAACACTGTAGTGTTCAGAAAGTTCTGGGAATTTTAGAAAACTTGCCAACACTAAATTGAAAACACTAATCACAAACTGCAAAATGTTATTGAGAAGAGGCTGCATGACCAACCGTTGAGGAGGCAACTAGCTGACCTGAGTATGCATGGAATATGGTGTGGTTAGATACAGAGACTGGGCTACAGAGGTGTTTCCCCAGTATGGCTTTGAGCTCACCTGCAGGAAATGGCAATTTAAGAGATATTTCCTGCTAATGTTCAGCCCCTGGATAACAGGATGGATTATTTAGAGATTTACCATTTACAGCTACAGGTCCTCACATAGCATGTTACACCAACAATTAAGAGACTGAAGTTTTTGTTTATGATCTTCTCCACAGCAACATTGCTAAATGCAGACTGAGAGGTTGCATCCTTCTGTGCAGATGCCAAACAGATGACACCTGTATCCAGATATTCTGGTTTAAATCCAAGACAACACCCGAAGTATAACTAGATCAGGAAAGGACTGCAGCCATACAGCAGCCAGTAAAGCCATTGTTTACTATAAAGAATCTCGACACATCCTTGATCAATAATCTGGACAAATTTATTCTTTGAATCCACCTGCTGTTTAGACATCGAGGGACATTAAAGGCATTGGTTCTCTTCCAAATGTTGTGTGTTCCCCAACATTAGAATAAAGATAAGAGAAAGATAAGAGAAGCACAACTTTAATTATAAACACTAATCAGATGTAAGATTGTGACCTCCTGCTTAATGGTATATTGGCCCTTCCATTGCTGATCCTTGATTGGATTAAGATCTGAGGAATGAGTAGGCCAAGTCAATGCCTCCAACTTGTTCCTCAACCCATTCCTGAACTGTTTTTGCTTGGTAGTAGGCCGCATTATCCTGCTGAATGAAGCAACAGCCATGAAAGGATTTACACGGTCTGCAACAATAGTTGGGTAGGTGTCAGAGGACCCAAGGTTTCACAGCAGAACACTGCTAAAAGTATCATACTGTTTCCACTAGCTTGCCTTCTGCTCATAGTGGATCCTGGAGTTATGTGCCCCCCCTGGTAGGTGATTAACAAGCACCAGAGCACAATAAAGAAAACTTTATTCATCAGACCAGGCCATCTTCTTCCACTGATTAAGTTCTTTCAGCAGTGGCCACCATTGGCATCCTGAGTGATCTGTTGCTATGCAGCCCCTTCCATAAACAAAACTCCATCTCTCCGTGTACTTCGCCATTTAGTTCTCAGAAAGAACATTAATTTTTTTTTAGCAATTTGAGCTACAGTAGCTCGTCTGTTGGATCAGACCACAGAGTCAAGCCTTTGTTCCACATGCGCATCAGGGAGCCTTAGTGGGCCATGACGCTGTTGCTGGTTCACCACTTTTCCTTCCTTGGAGCACTTTTGATAAATAATGACCACTGCAGACCCAACAAACGGTGCAGTTATGGAGATGCATTGACTCAGTCAACTAGCCTTAACAACTATATAGAACAAGCAAACCTCACAAATAGGACATTACAGAGGTCTCTTGACATAAGTGTACAGTGCTCATATGATGCAGCTCAGTGTGCCTATTCTTAGAAGAACACAGCTAGCCCAAAACTGGACCTGTCTGGTTTTTACCCACACACTAGGGTGACTTGCGACTCTCTTGCTCTACAGGGGAGGAAGGAGGGGGGACATGAATATCTGGGCTGACTTACATTCATAAGAAGTCAGAACCATCTCTCTGACACTCAGCTTTACAAAAGACGGAAAAAACCCAAAACATTTAACCAAGTCTGTACGGTTCAGCGTCTCAACTGTTATAATGAAGCTTTAGATCGTGGAATTTCCTCTGCTCACACAATTTTTATTTTTTTTCAAAATCCACATATCTGATGTGAGGCTATTAACAGGCAGAAAAATAAAGTCTCTGGGACATTAGGAGTGATGTGTAACACTATGCCCCAGAAAGGAGCATGTGGATAGTAGTAAACAGTCAATAGGGACCTTCAACATCCTTCAAGAAACACTGCCTACCAAAAGGATTTCACATCATTAATTGTTCAAGGTATCCAGCCCATTTCCTCTTCGCATGTGGCTCATCCAAAGGAGCATCAAACAATACACAATAGTGTGGACATAGCCGCTCATTAGCGGCGTCCACAAAGCCTGGCACCATTATGTATTCTGACACTGCTACTGGCTCACACACACACTAGCACAAAACAAACCGATCAGTCCTACAAAAATGTGCTTTCCACATTACACCTGGTCTAACTGGGCAGCAGTTGTAACACACTGTTGCCTAAAATAGCAGCGGTCTATCAGTGCCAAGCTCGGCTTGACACGTGCATACATTCTCATGCAGATACTCATCCCACTACCATCTATCCCCCCAGTTTCCTTTACTCTATCTGGATAAGACGAGACCGAACCGGCTGTCTTGCTGATCCGATACATGTACACTATGTTTTTGCCACAAGCTATTTCTAGTCTTGCATTCTAAGCAAAGGCTCTGATCAAATTAGAGGCTACAAACGGAACAGAACATTTTGTATGGGATTTTCAAATGACAATGACAGCCATCGGCACAATGTGAACCACGATGACATCAAACAATGAAACACAAATAACTGGATGTGATAGGCCAAGCTGGACTTAGTCTTTGTAATTTAAACATTTTCTTCATTTGATTTATAATCAAAACCTTATCCTAACTGATACAAGTGTCAACATTATCTTGTTGGATGAAGAGATGGGTCAAAACAGGCAGTAATAGTAATTGTTTCTTGCTCTAATTCCATGTCAAGGAGTTTTGCATGAGATCATTTGATGTTTAATTTCGGGCCCTGATCAGAAGATCAGTTGTCTGTGCATGGTGTTTATCTGAAAGAAATGCTTCCACTGCTGATTACATCACTAGGAGTTACTCTGGTTCATGAAGTCACCTGACCTGAACGTCTAAGCAACAGAGTCTGTAGTCTGATACTCAATAACAAAAAGCATGAGCAAAACTCTTAACTTATTCAGGCCAATTTAGCTCAAAGTAACTGGTGAGCCTTCAAGTCAACACTATCCAGTTTTTCTATTTAGAAAAGCATTGCTATGTCTATCCCTCTCTACTGATCCAGATGGAATTGGATTTGTCAGTTCACAATAAAGTTTGGAACAGAGATCAACTTTGAGCTTCAGCAAATTAATTTCAAATTCCTTTAAACATAAAACGTGCATTTACTCAGCTCTCTTCCACCAAGGCCACCAATAAACCAGGCAGGTTAGCTGCATACTGATCTCAAACAGGAAATGGACTGAACTTATATAGAACCGTTCTCGTCATACTGACCAATCAAAACAGTTTTAGACTAGAGCCACATACATCCAGCCACACTCAAAAATGTACACATACAGCGATATACAGCTCTGTAGGCAACTTTGGGTAAAGTGTCTTGTCCAGGGGTACATGGGCTGGAGAGGAAGGCTAAAACCAAGCCCGCAACTTTTCAATCACAAGGCAACAACTTTTCCAGTTATTTTCTGATAATAGGTTCGGAGACATACTATTTTATAAGCTTAGAATCATTTATTGCAACTTACTAACGCTGCTGTGCCAAAACCAGGGCCCTGTTGGCACAATACTCAGCAGCCAATTTGAATTATGGACAGATACAGTAAAAACTATCAAATAATAATCATAGTCATTTTCTCCTCTTTCTCAGAGAGCAGAAAAAGACCAGAAAAAAGATTTTAGAGTTTGTACCCTTATAAAGACTCATCTCACTACACGTGCCATGTTGCAGAAATGACATGTCTGCCATTTTTCCAATTATAGCTCAGGAAGCTTCGACAGCAAAAAAGATATAAATAGCTGAATTTTATCAATTAAGTTATACCAGGGCAGCATAGTGGTTGAGCGGGCAACCCAAAGTTTCAATAATCTTGAATTATCAGAAAAAATTTAGAAGGTATTAACATATATGCTGGTTACAAACACAGGCATCACACTTAACAGATTGGGAGTTTAGAATCCAGTGGTAGTCTGGAAACCAAAATAAACTGTATAAAGAGAGTGATCATTTAAATCCTAGAAGGCTTAAGACTCACAGACACAGATGGTGGCGAGCAGTCTGGTGGCGATGAATGGAGGCAAGCAGTTCTGGAAGGCTGGCTGCAAGACGTAATTGGAGAAGGTGAGGGCAATGACAGCCAGCGTAGTTGGATACATGATAAGAACAGCGCTCCATAACAACAGGAAGCTGAAAAATAAAGGCAAAACATGACTTTGCAACAGACTACTAAGTTCTAAACATCCTCATTTTAATTGATGAGTAGAAGTGAAAGCCACACACTATTTTGTGCAGGCTGCTATTTTGACAGCTTATGTTGTTCTTCTCCAGTTCCACCCTGAAATTTCATTCTCACTTGTAAAGGAAGCTGTGAAAACAACCCCATTTCTGTTGCAATTGTCGATGAGGGGCTTCTCAGGGACATATCTATCATATCACATAGAAAGCTGAAGCTCAGATATGAGAATATGAAAACAAAAGTCCAGATGAGCTATAGCAGTTTCTCTAAATTTTTTGTACAAAAACTATTTTTGTGCTGTCTCCTTGACACGAGGATCCCATTAGCTTTCTAAAAGAATTCACCTTAAAATCCTCTCAGTCTATAATGAAGTAAGGCCCCCATGAAGGAGCCATCTTTGTTTAGGACATCCCCCAGTTGCTTAACTGCACTGAGAGAGCCATTTCTAAAGTGAGGCTACTGCCACTTGCAAATACTTGTTGTTCAAACAATGTTCAGGTCTCTGGTGCAGTTACAGCAAAGCCATGTTTTACAACAGGAGTTCCCAAGCCCCCCCTCCAGAGGTCATGAGACACCAAGTGAGGGGTCGTAAGCTGATTTTCAAACTGGACAAATAAAATCATTTATCATGAAATAAATGTTTAAATGTCCCATGAAATAAATACATGTACCATGAAATGTTTTGTTTTAGAAGCAGAACTCAAAGCTCTCTAGAAGACCTTTTCCTTCAGGATCAAACTGCCTTAAACATTAGCGGTGGAAAAAGAAGAGCATAGGCACCCAGAGTGATCTGCCATACAGACCCAGAGCAGGAGTGGGAGCCAAAATGTATGTTTTAAGGCACTGTGATCTGGGGATGGACAATCAACAAACATCAAAACTCAATTATCTTAATGTTATTTTATCAACTAATTTTGAGGAACACAAAAAGTGGAACTCAAGGCGTGTAAGTCCGGTACCCAGTTCATTGTAAACAAATAAGGTCAAATGCAATGCATTCAGTGCCCTCTGCTGCAAAGAAAATTTACTTGAACAAGTACCACACTATATGCAGGGTGTAAACTAAAATGAGATATTTTGAAGCAAGCATGGGGAACCATTTTACACAGTTGCTGCCGAAGGTGGAAGTATATTATTGTGCCACTAGCAACCAGAGACCCATCAAGCAAGAAATGTCAAAGCTTCCCCCTAACGTCCATACAACATCCCACCTCAGAATGCTTTCACTAAAACAGCAGTATCACTGTGCACTTTCTGATGCATGGTAGTGAGTCTGCTACATGCACCAAACAGGAACAGATAATGAGATTCACATGGTGTTCATAACTCACCATTTGTGCATGCTAAATCCCTCAAATGTGTGAGCTTTCTTAAATGAAGCCGGTGTGAAGGACAAGTAATTGCATCAGCAAGAAAACTGGACACCCCTTCTTATATTATTTTATATTATCTTCTTATTTGCTTCAGTAGGGAAACTATTTATACATAGCTGACAGACAGTAGCACATTTTAAAGATGCTTAGTATTTACTTTCATCAGGCAGATATATACGAGACCCCCCCGCATTCGGCGGCAGCTTTGTTGATGCCTTATGTGCTTTATTTACTGTGTTTACAGGTAAGAAACGAGTGAATAAATTGTGCAGATCTGGGCATGAGGGAGCGAACCGATGTGCCGGCGAGGCAGCACATCTGTGACAAATGCGGGTGGAATACATGTGCATAAGCCAAGATCTGTCAGGCGATAGCGGTAGCACGGGAGGGATAGCCCACCAGTAAAGCGAATGAGAGCTGAGTAAATGGTGCTTATTATATAAATGGTGTAAATGGTATTTATAAGTTAGGTTGGTGTTTCAGAGAAGCTAAAAAACAACCAGCAGAAGGATCAAGAATAAAAGTATTGTAAAAACAGTAATATGTGAATTGTTAAAAGGTTCAAGTTATAAAAGGGGGATGTATATAGGATCACTGGTGATCGTATACAATGCAAATAACCAGAATATTATTTCTGTTGGATTAAGAAAGCTGAAAGATTATCTACCTGTATGAATGAAAAAGGACCCAAAGTTGTGTGGGGAAATGCTAGCGGCAGTCATCACTTATGTGCCTTATTTACTGTGTTTACAGAATAAAGTTTCCCTACATCTCTACACACCAGGAGTGGTTATTTTCAATCCACTAAATGTGTAACACCGGCATTGTGGAACCAACAGAGGCATGGTGCAGCGTTGACATGGTGTAGAAGGCATAACTGTGTATTGGAGAGAGTTATCTTACCCTTCCTATTACTGGTATACAATACTGGTAAATTAGCATACTGTATTTTTGGCCCATTATTTTTAAGAGGAATTAGCTAACCTTTTAATTCATTTTACTAGAAATGATCCCGTTTATTGTTCTTGCTTTTAAGTCCCTGCAGCCTGCTGATCTCTCAAACTGTTAGGTCATCACTATGTTCCAAAGACGAGCTACAAAGCTGGCTTACCCTTGGATAAAGAACCTAGAATTTTACAAGTGACCCATTATGGTGCTGTCACTATCAACCAATAAATAAAAATCTGTGAATCCCTACACATTGCATCTCCGAGTTCAACATGTTGCATGGTGGTTCTGCTGTTTTTTTTCCTTGGATGTACTTGAAACATTGTTCAGACTTAAAAGAATGATATGTGGTTGTTCAGTGTCGATGACAATAACCCATAGCATCCTGCTAAAGTCACTGAAAACTACAGATTTCTGCTTAAATAATTCTCAAGTTCTCTCATTTCTTTCTTATTTATCACATTAAAAGTAATAGAATGCTGCGTTGACTTGTAAAGGCACACTTTGATAAATCCATTATAGCTCAAGGTTGTAAAGCAAAATAATGCCATAAGGGTTAATACATTTCTACCATTATAAGGTACTTTGTCTTTCCTGTATCATATTCTCCATCTGGGAGAGCCAAATAGTTGTCATTGACAGAAAAACAGGAAAAACTGAACCCTTGATAGGCATGTTACTTTCATGTACCATGTCCGCAGAGCTTACTAGACCAATCCTGTCATGTTGCAGTCTACCACATAACGAATGAGAAGAACTCAAAATCCAAGTTGTGGCAGTCTGCTGCTGTGAAGCGTTTACAAAAAGACATGAGCAAATGAAAAACAGCTTTATACTTACCCTACAAGCCCCCCAAAGATTTCAGTCACATAAGAATAGTCTCCTCCAGATTTGGGGATCGTGACACCCAGCTCAGCGTAGCACAATGAGCCAAGAGCACAGATCCCTCCTCCACAAACCCAGACGATGAGCGACAGTCCCACCGAGCCTGCATGCTCCAGAACTCCTTTGGGTGAGATGAAGATCCCCGAGCCAATGATGTTCCCTTGAGGGATAAAGCTAAAATTACTAGTTGCCTTTGTGTAATATTTTAGTAAAGAGCTCAGATAATGAGCAAATTCACAACCAATTCATTGTAGTTTCTGAGATACCAACAACTTTTAAACCGTCGTAGTTGTTACTTCCAACATTATTGTACTTAAAAGAACTGCAAGAAATTTAATGGAATCTGTGATATACACAAAATATAAATAAATTGGAAATCTATAAAGACTGATCTACACTGCCAAAAGTATTCGGTCATCTATCCAAATCATAGAATTAACATGTTCCAATCAAAACATGGCCACATGCGTATAAAATCCAGCAGCCAGGCATACAGACTGCTTCTACAAACATTTGTTAAAGAATGGGTCGCTCTCAGGAGCTCAGTGAATTCCAGGGTTGTACTGTCATAGGATGCCATCAGTGCAACAGTATTATAAAAAATGGAAGGGATTGGGAATGACAGCAACCATTGACCATTACAGAGCAAGGTCAACGGATCTTGAGGCACATAGTGCGTCGAGGTCACCAACTTTCTGCATTGTTTCAGGTGTAAAGTTTGATGCAGAGGAGACTACAGTGTGGAGCCGGTTTTTCAGGAGTTGGGCTTGGTCCCTTAGTCTCCAATAAAAGGATCTTTAAGCATACCAAGAAATTTTGGACAATTTCATGCTTCCAACTTTGTGGGGACAGTGTTGTCACTTCCAACATGACTGTTTTGGCTCTGCACTGAATGTAGATGTGTTTTGCCAGAGCTGCCTGCTGGGCATTGCCTTTTTTCAGCAGATTAGCCCTCTCTTCTGTTTTGAACATCAACAATTTCAACTTTAAATGTTGCTTTAAAATGCTAGAGCAGATTACCATTTTGCTCCTGCAAAAACCTTTTTGGTTTGCACACACACAAAAATACAAGCTCAAAATAAATGTTAATGTTTTTTTTTCCACACAGGTTGACATGGGGGTTAACGATGGGCAGAGTAATTAGGAATGTTGTCTTGTAGCAAGAAAGTCCGAGCCCCTAGTTGTTCATGTGTACATGACTGTCCTGTCCATCTGGGTGTTGTCCTGTGGTGGACTGGAAACCTATCTGTAGTGTAAATGCCCATCCAGCATATACCCCTGGAAACAAAGACTGGCCTTTCAGCAAAGCAGAAGAATTACCAGGTATAAAAAGTAGTTAGGTAAATGTTAACATGGTATGACCAAAACAAGAAGTGTGGTAAGTTATCATCAATTTTAATCACATTGTAGCAAATAACCTACTGTCTTTTAATATACCATACATGTAAAATGAAACCAAATTGCATTTCCCTGCTCCTGAGGACATCAATGAAGTTTTTCTCCAGATGCAGATCAAACAGTACTTGGGAGGGCTGCATCACCGCTCCCATCACATGTTGCCAGAGCAGCAGTGCAACTTGCCTAAAGGAGAACATACACTCACTGGCCACTTTAATAGGTACACCTTGCTGGTACCGGGTTGGACCCCCTTTTGTCTTCAGAACTGCCTTAATCCTTCGTGGCATAGATTCAACAAGGTACTGGAAACATTCCTCAGAGAGTTTGGTCCATATTGACATGATAGCATCACACAGATGCTGCAGATTTGTCGGCTGCTCATCCATGATGGGACTCTCCCATTCCACCATATCCCAAAGGTGCTCTATTGGATTGAGATCTCGTGACTGTGGAGGCCATTTGAGTACAGTGAACTCATTGTCATGTTCAAGAAACCAGTCTGAGATGATTCGTGCTTTATGACATGGCGCGTTATCCTGCTGGAAGTAACCATCAGAAGATGGTTACACTGTGGTCATAAAGGGATGGACATGGTCAGCAACAATACTCAGGTAGGCTGTGGCGTTGACACGATGGTCAATTGGTCCTAAGGGGCCCAAAGTGTGCCTAGAAAATATCCCCCACCCCATTACACCACAACCACCAGCCTGAACCGTTAATACAAGGCAGGATGCATTAATGCTTTCATGTTGTTGACGCCAAATTCTATTCTGACCCTACCATCCGAGTGTTCGAGACTCATCAGACCAGACAACGTTTTTCCAATCTTCTATTGTCCAATTTTAGTGAGCCTGTGTGAATTGTAGCCTCAGTTTCCTGTTCTTAGCTGACAGGAGAGGCACCTGGTGTGGTCTTCTGCTGCTGTAGCCCATCCGCCTCAAGGTTCGACGTGTTATGCGTTCAGAGATGCTCTTCTGCATGCCTTGGTTGTTATTTGAGTTACTGTTGCCTTTCTATACTCAGACCAGCCCATCTGGCACCAACAACCATGCCACGTTCCAAGTCACTTAAATCACCTTTCTTCCCCATTCTGATAATGAACTGCAGCAGATCGACTTGACCATGTCTACATGCCTAAATGCATTGAGTTGCAGTCATGTGATTGGCCGATTAGAAATTTGTGTTAACGAACAGTTGGACAGGTGTACCTAATAAAGTGCCCGGTGAGGGTACATCGCAAGTAAATCAGTGCGTTACCTCCGCTGTCGGATTTAACAAGATTCTACTGAACAAAACGGGTTCGACAGCAGATCTCTGGACACTGCACCTCTTACAGTTGGCTCCCAACCACACCCTGTCAGTGCATGTTGCTTATTTTAAAAAATATCCTGAATGTCTGATGCACATCTTATGACCCCCTTGATCAGCAACAATGTCCATCCACTGGCCGGTGTTCAGTCATCGTAACCAACTGCTGTTCTAGCCAACAGGTGTTGCCTGTGTAATTGCTGCTGTAAATAATAATGTAGCTATCCATGGGACAAAAAAGTACTAGGAAAAAGCATCACTGTCGTCATTTTCTGCAGGTCAGCTCCAAGATATGTTCAGCAGAGGGGTCTTCTGCTCAGCCTCTTTAGAGTTTTCTGACCCCTAAACGGGACAAACCGAGGTTCCCTGATGGCTCACTTGGCTGCTTTCACATCCAGTTCTAATAGGCCACAATGTTATGAGTTCAACTTTAGCATGGGATGCATGACATCAGCCTTTCCAAAAGAAAACAAAAACAACTGCATGCAAGAATGTAACCAAACACCAGCTGTCAAAACAAATGGTGTTTTTACACTGACCTCCATGGTTTCCCCCCTTCCTTGGGGTAAACTTGGGGTAAAAGGGATCTGTGCAAAAAGTATGACACTGCTGAAGGTAAACATTCTGACTGTGAAAAACAAGTGAGGCGTGCTACTGCTCTGAATTCTCCAAACGAAGCAGAGCAAGAGTTGAAGACCAGGGTGTGCATTTGTCAATGTCCCATCAGATGTAGGAAGCTGTGCTGGGATGGAGAGCTGTTACATAAAGCTTTTGTTGTGTCTGTTATGTCATGAAGTTCAACCACGCAGCTGAATGCATGAATCAGAGGCCGATGAACCCCCACCCTCCCCGGTCTACCTGTAGTAAAATTCTTTCATAATTACAGTTCAGATTCATAATTATTTTTCTATCTATTCTTATTGGGGCAAAAACGCATTGCTTGAACCAAAGGTTTGGGTGAAAACAGCCCTGGGTTTTTGGTGTTTTGTCTCTTTAGGGTTCTGAAATTGTTTAGTATTACAACACATGAAGTAGAGAGTGAGAGCACCATTGTTTGGTAAAAATGTAGCTGTAATGGCAATATGGGAATAATTTATTAGTTGCATTAACATTTACTTGTCAATCTGGTTAAATTATGCTCAGTAAGTTTAGAAGTTAGCACCAAACCAGTACATCAATATGTACATCTGAAGTCTTGGGCCTGACAGATGTGGGTTTTTTTTTCAGACATGCAAGTTAAAGAGTGATTTTATTCTGGTTTAAAGGAAGTCCTGGCAATTTGCCCTGGGATACTTCTGCTCAGAAATTCATTCGTTCATTGTTTGTGCGAGCAACTTCTCCATGCTAACAAAGTAAGATTTATAGCAATGTCCCACAGAGCATTATCACTACAAACAATTTTATAAAAAACATTTCTTGGTTTATACTAAGAAATAAAACAGATATCTGCAGCAAGTGACAGAGACTGTTCAGAAGCTAACCAAAAATACTTTTCATCTACATGTAAAACTCAATGTGGGGAAGAAAACACTGCGCATCACTCTGAACTGTGACACATGGCGGTGGGAGCATCATGCTGTGGGAATACTTTACGGCTTCAGGGACAGGGAAGGTGGTCAGAGTTGATGAAAAGTATGGAGCCGTATACAGGGCAATCCTTGGTATTCAGCCTCCTTTACTCTGATGCCCCTAAATACTACCCAGTGCAAACAACTTTCTTCAGAAGTCACCCGACTACTGTCTGTCTTTTACATTAAATCCTATTAAAATTCAGTTGAACCTGGAATATGGACACAACTGAATGGGAATTTTTCCAAATACGAATGGCGCATGACTGTCTCAATTACAGATTTTCCTTTAAATATGAGTGTCTAGGATGGGGACAGTGTGAGTAGAGCTGGCGCTCACATACAGAGTGTTTTACTCCTCAACAAAGCCATCTGGGATTTGGTCCTTAATAATAAAATAAAAAAATAATAAAAATATGAAAATAAAAAAATATGAAAAAACAAATTATATACAAAAAAAAATCTATATGTTTGAATACTTTAGCAATGCACTGTAGCTAGTAGACCAGCTATTACCTTTGTTGTGTAAACTTCAGAGGTAACTGAGGTGAGGTGGCTCTCCCAGATTCTGGGACTGAAAGGTTGCAGATTTTTATCAGAAATAAGCAGATTGTTGAAAGCAATGTGAAAAGGGGAAGTTAGAGTAATCAACATTTTGTTTTTATGAAAAAGTGTTTATGTATGTTGCAAGACACATTAAAATATTTGTTGTCTGGCAATTCACAACTGAATTGTGAGGGCAGGGAAGATTTATGCTGTAGAAACTGAAACTGATAAGTAGGTTTCTGGTATTCCCAACTACCACCAAAAGAAAATATTACATGAGCACAAGATTTTAAAATCTAATTTTAAGTTCCAATCAGAATTCAAATGTTCATTTAATGGTTTTTGTCCAGTATTGCTGTTAGTCGCTGCAGCAGTTAGTTTGAGTAGGCTGCTCGTGGTGGGTAGCACCATGACTCAAGCAGCACACTATGCAGCGTTTGTGAGGAAACATTCTCTCCTCTAAGATTACAATTCACACCAAACATAAGGCTTTGTGGTATACACTAGATCTTTACATATAGTTTGATGAAGGAGTCAAGCAAAAAACGGACATTATATTTGTTCTAGATCATATTCATGAAAAAGATCAGTTTTTTAACATGACCAATTTTAACCTGGCACTGGATTCGGCTTCTAAAATCCTGATCAATGCATCTCTCGTCTTTAAACCACTGCATTACAACTAGATATGTCTACGTTGTTTTCTTCTTTTAGTTCAAAACTGTTCATACCTCTGAGAAAATCCAACTTCCATACGTGGTTTACATTGAAAAGTTTTGTAAGTTTTTGTTCCACAGTTTTAGAGGGCTGGTTTTGCTGTTGATTGTCAGCAAGTGAAATTTAGTTTTCTGATACCTTGGTGGAGAGCCAAAGGCCAGAGGCCAAAAGACAGAGAAGACATTCTGTTTCCTGGATTAAAAACAAAGATTCTGCTTTTTTTTTTCATCACTCACATTAACTCGTCACAAAAGAAAAAAAAGGAAAGATAAAAAAACAATAGAAAGACCATCAACTACTCTACAGGTTTCAGGGTTAAAATGCAGATTATGGCAGTAAATTGGTGATGCGGTGGGAGGGGTTCCCTGATCTACACCTAAACTCACCTCAAATAAAACATATGAATCTCTGATTTGCATGTGTATCACATTCTAAATGCTGAATGAGTTACAGTATTCAGTAAAACGGAACATGTCCAGGGAGAGACAAGAAATGCACTGACTGGTCTGCAGGCTGTGCAGCTCCGAACGTAAAACAAAACTGTGATGCACTGTGTATTCCTTGTGGGCCAGTCTTTACCCCACACACACATCAATGAACCGCTCATTAACCCGGTTCTCCACTGTTCCTTCCTGGACCACTTGATATTGACCGCGGCCAACTAGGAACACCCCAAGAGAGCTGCAGTTTTGGAGATGCTATTCCAACCATCTAGCCATCACAGTTTGGCCCCTGTAAAAGTTTCTGAGGTCCCTTACGCTTGCCAATTTATACTGCTTCTAACACATGAACTAATGACAATACGTTTACATGCTGACCTAATATATTCCACCCACTAACAGATGATGTGATGAGGAAATAGTGCGATCCACCTGGTGAATTGTATACCTTATTAAAGTATCTTTGGAGTTAGTAAAGACATCATGTGGTCTTTATAGCTGCGATGCAACAAAACCAAACATATCCCTTAGTTGCAGTTAGTTTTGTTTCTATAGTGACACTGATGCACTGATCACCGATCAGGCTTTTCCTGGCTATTACAGATTTCAAGGTCTGACCTGGAAATCTGTAATAGAAACATTTTTTTTTTTTGGACCGTAGCTAATTAATCAGCCGATCAGGGGAAAACTGGACAATTGGTGCATTGTGGTCCTGAATGCTGCAGAAGTTACAGTATTTAATGACACTGAATAAGTTCCAAGGAAATGCCAGAAATTAAAAGCCGCATTTATGTAATTTCATTGAGTCGTGTGTCCTCCCTCTGAACCCGGACATGAAGACAGACATGACTGGTCTGGCACCCTAAAACAGTACCAGATTCGGTGAGTTTAAAGATGTGGGTCGCATATTGTACATTACATCGCTTTCTACTGCTAGTTTGCTTTGTTGTGGTGTTGGATCGTTTTCAGGGTGGGCGGTTTGTATGTCCCCCTCAGCGGGCGAACGGCTGCAGTGACTCACTGCTCAGCTGGCCCACAGGACCGTGCCTTCTAACTTCACCACACCATCCAGCCACGTAAGCATCTTCATATTCACATCCACACGACTGATGCAACAGTTTCCGCAAAAAGCTAAAAGCCCTGCACGTGTACCTAGAGGCACTTCTGCAGCTTCCGTGCGCAAAAGCGGCGTTTTAGTCAAAATGTTCCTCAGCTTTGCGTCCAAGTTTGATCAAACGAGATGTAAGAGCGCCAAGGCGTCTACCAGTTCTAAAGACATGAACTGCACGCCGCAGTATGTAACTTTTGACAGCCGAGTGGAAGCGACGCCAGTCGAACAGTGAGCCGGTGCTCGAACACGCTTCTACGGTTACTTTCCCTACCAGCTGAAACCTTCCAACCTGTCAGCTTATCTGTCAGAGCTAAAACACTCACCGATGATAATAGCGCAGGCGCTTAACAGTCCGATTTCTTTTTTCAGCGTGACTTTATCATCATTATTGGCGTTTTCATCCTTCTTCCTCTTCTCTTTGTCATCCATCGCTCACTCTATCTTGCCAGCGCGCTTCCTCCTTCCCCTCTGTCCGGGTCAGATACTGTAGACTGAACAGCGTCCCACGCCGCCGGATGCACTTATAATATCGTGCAGATGACGGGGGAGGAGGTGCGCATGCGTGACAATCCCAAACTTTGTTTCAGGTAGGTAGGTTGATATAGAGGTGTGTCAGGATGCAGGGATGAAGCATCTGAGCCTAGGCCAAAAAGACAAGGTATGTGTCAAAGTTTGCCAACTTAGAGGATTTATGGCGTACAAGATTTACTGGATGCTGAAAGGGCAAATGAATCCTACTTCTATGGAGCCCACAACCAACAAGACTGAGCCTAAAATAGGAGAACACGAGGTATAATTATATGGAAAAATACTAACCAAGAAAACGCATGTAAATCAAATAAATGAGGAATCAAAGGCTTTTGAATATAGAAAAATAATTCCTAGCATTAACATTTTGGTGACACTCACCTATAGATCTCTCTCAGGGCTGAGGAGACGTTATTTGCCTGCTTATTTTTAGAGATGTGAGGCAGCATCCGGAGTGGGAAAAACTTCCCCTAAGGACATTTCAGACTGTCAGTTCAGGTCTTTTGTGGTACAAGGTTATTTCAAGGTTAAAGGTTCAAGGTTAAATCACTGTTCACGTGGGAAAATACTTCTAATACTGTCATTACAAGAAATCCTAAACTAAAGCTGATATTTTAAATAAAAATTAAGGAGAGCCTTCATATTAGCCCTGTGAGACATTATGGAATAACTCCCTGAACCAAAATTAAGTTAAAAGTAACTTAGAAAAGGGTTCATATGCCTTGAACTTTTCAACATTTGGTCACATTGCAAAAATAGTAGTTGCTACTTGTAAAGTGGAATAAAAATCTGATAAGTGCTGCATGCATTTATCTTCAGCCCCAGTAAGTCAATGCTTTGTACAACCAGTTCTTGCTAAAATTACAGCTGCAAGTCTTTCAAGGTGTGTCTCTACCCTCTTTGCTTGTCAAGAGACGGATATTTATGCCCATTCTTCTTTGCAAACATATACTCCTGGGACTAGTAAAGCATGCTTCATTTGGCAAAAGTCAAACTTATGTATGTGTAATTATTTTTTAAATGGACTAGGATTAAAGTCTAAACAGGTTTACTGTTTAAACCTATTGAAACAGTAAACACAAGAACACAGAACAACATCTAAAGCACTCCAGTCCTTACGCTGATGACACTTCAGCTTTACTTATCCATGAATCCTGATGAGCCCCACCAGTTAGATAGACTACAAGCATGTCTTGAAGACATAAAAACTTGGATGACTTTAAATTTTCTGCTTCTACATTTAGACAAGACAGAAGTTGTCGTCTTTGGACCGGAGTCTTTAAAAAAGAAACTGCTTAGTCAATCACTTAACCTGGATGGCATTAAATTGACCTCCGATAATAAAGTAAAAAACCTTGGTGTTATTTTTGACCAGGACATGTCATTTAAATCCCATATTAAACAGGTTTCTAGGATTTCCTTTTTTCATCTCCGGAACATTGCCAAAATTAGAAATATCCTATCCAGGAGTGACGCTGAAAAACTAGTCCATGCATTTGTTACTTCAAGGCTGGACTATTGTAATTTGTTACTATCAGGATGTCCACAAAATGCAGTTAAAAGCCTTCAGCTGATTCAAAATGCTGCAGCAAGAGTTCTGATGAAAATTAAAAAGAGAGATCATATTTCCCCTACTTTAGCTTCCTTTCATTGGCTCCCTGTTAAATCCAGAATATAATTTAAAATTCTCCTCCTCACATATAAAGCCCTTAATGATTTAGCTCCATCATACATCAGAGATCTGATTGTTCCATATGTTCCTAACAGAGCACTTTGTTCTCAGACTGCAGGTTTACTGGTTCCTAGAGTCTCTAGAAGTAGAATGGGAGGCAGATCCTTTAGTTATCAGGCTCCTCTCCTGTTGAACCAGCTCCCAGATTTAATCTGTGAGGCGGACACCCTGTCTACTTTCAAGGCTAGGCTTAAAACTTTCCTTTTTGATAAAGCTTATAGTTAGAGTGGCTTAGGTTATCCTGAGCTATCTTCCTTATTTTTTACCTCCGTCTTCTTCCCTCCTTCTTGGATGGAGTAAAGGGGAGTCACGTTTAGCCCAAACCGGCTCAGTTATGGTTGAAGTGCAAACACACCCTCCATTTCTGCTACCTGTATGACCCCTTCTCTTTTCCAATGGTTATGGTCAATCTGACAGAGAGAGGTATCCCAATTGTTGTGGTTTTTAGTATAACAACGGCCATCAGTGGGCTCTAGATGGACAAACTGTCTACTTTTAAGGCTAGGCTTAAAACTTTCCTTTTTGATAAAGCTTATAGTTAGAGTGGCTTAGGTTATCCTGAGCTATCTCTGTAGTTATGCTGCTATAGGTTTAGACTGCTGGAGGACATAATGACCACTTTCACCCTCTTCGCTAAATTCTCACACTACTCTCCAATTTTGTGTTATTTGCTGTTATTTCAGCTTTTAACTTTGTTCTCTCTCTTTTCTCTTCCTAGAAGCTACACCTGGCCTGACTCTGTGTCTACCTGTGACACCTTTCTGGAGAGGGGCATCGTCCGAGCTTCTGCTGGCAACAACTTAATGCTCACCCTCTACCGATGATCCACATGGCCCTGTCTTTCAGTGTTTCACCCTTTCTCTCTCCTAGACATGGCGATTGACTGAGCTTTTACTGTAACTAATTATATCTGCTCTCTTTCAGATTCTAACCTTGAAAACTGGTTCAGAGTTTATCAGTTCTTTCTTTCTAGGTGAAACGACTAAAGGAGCAACATCCATTAACATTTACTTTTCCTTCCCATAGAAAGTACTTATGGATCAGTGCTTCTTTGTTCTCTTTGTGTCTCTGCTCAGTTCTCTCTAACCCCCAGTCGGTCGTGTCAGATGGCCGCTCACACTGAGCCTGGTTCTGCTGGAGGTTTCTTCCTGTTAAAAGGGAGCTTTTCCTCTCCACTGTCGTTACATGCATGCTCAGTATGAGGGATTGCTGCAAAGTCAACGCCAGTGACTGTCCACTGTCTCTACATGCTCATCCAGGAGGAGTGAATGCTGCAAGTCACTGACTGGATGCAATCTGCTGGGTTTCCTTAGACAGAAAAACTTTTTATCCAATTTGAATAAATAACTGAATCTGACTGCACTGTTCAATGGTTAGGATTAATTGGAATGTATGTACCTGACTTTTGTGAAGTGCCTTGAGACGACATGTGTTGTGAATTGGCGCTATATAAATAAACTGAATTGAATTGAATTGAACTTGCCTCAGTTAAGGTCACTGTTTATGGTTCAACAATCAGAAAGAGACTGTGTAAAACAAGCATTAATCAGGTGAAAACTACCGCTGAAAAAAAACAACAAAAGGGGCTGTCTCACATTTGCCAAAAAATATCTTGGTGATCTTAAAGAGCTTTGAGAAGGAATTCTGTGCACTGACGAGATGAAGGTGGACATTTTTAGAAGGGCTGCATGTCACTACATTAGTGCTTTTACGTTTCTTCAGAACCTGGACAACTTGCCGTGATTGATAGAACCATAAATATTGTTCTCTACTTTGAGGCATCAGTTTGTGACCTTAAGCTCAAACACACTTTGGTTATAAAGCAGGAGAATGATCTGAAACCCACCAGCAAATTCACATCCGAACTGCTGAAAACAAAAAGGTTTCAGAGTGGCTTAGTCAAAGTCCGTCCTTAAATCTAATTGAGATGCCATGTAATGATCTTAAACCATCAGTTAATGCTGAGAAATCCTCCAGTGTGGTGGATTAAAAATAATTCTGTAAGGAAGTTTGGGCCAAAATTCGTATAGTGATGTTAAATACTCAATGGCAGGTATAAAAAAAAACAAACAACTAATGGTAGTTGTTAAAGGTGGCACAAACAGTTATTAGGTTTAGTTGGAAATTACACAAGACCAGGTTGGTTTGAATGGCTTTCTCCCCTTAATGAATGAAATCAACATGTGAAAATCGCTTTTTGTATTTACTCCGGTCATCTTTCCATAATATTAAAACCTGTTTGATGATCTAAGACATTTAAGTGCTACAAAAAAGGAAAAAAAGAAGAAATCTTTAAGCAGGCAAATAAGTTTTTTTTTTTTACAGTACTTTAAATATCCCTAAAGGTTCAATGGTGTTACACAGACCAGGAAAACAGGTCAAGTATGTAGAGCACTAATCCTGTGGTAGCAACTATAGCAGAACATTTAAAACTACAGCATTACGGAGATGTTCCTCCTCAGTCATAATGAGGAGAAATCCAGGATGCAACATATCTGGACTTTTATCTGACTGATTAGCCCAATCAAATGAGAACAAATAGGTTGTTACTTACAAGAGAAATCGTCAATACTCATATGACAATACTTGCTAACAGACAAAAAAAAGAGACCCTTATTGAAAAGGCAGCGATGTCTGACCTCACACAGCTACTTAGCAGCCATCTTTTAACACAGCTTGTCACAGAATGCATTTAGGTATTCAGGTCAGTTGTGAGGAGGGAAATAACTGGCTCAACCTAGATTTGAAGCATGAACTAGGCTGCCAAAAGAATTTAGTAATATACTACACACCATGAACAATATACAAACCAGGTCTGGTTGGATATATACTGATCAGTAGACCCCGCCCTTCAATTACGTCTCAGCTTTATTTAAATAAGCAAGAAAAACTGTCCTTCTGAGAAAAAGTTGGATTTTATTTATCTGTTGGCACAGCTAATTAATCCTGGTTGATATTTTCTGATACTGCAAAAAAAACACGATTTGTTTAAAACGACACGGATGTAATTTTAAAAGGATATTCCAGCTTAAAAATTAGCCACAGTTTGGAAACCTGTATTTACTATAAGATAGGAGTGGGCATGTATCGTATCGTTTATCATCATTGTGAAAAAAATTCTAAATTCTAATTAATAAAAAAAAAGTCCTTTCGCAATCTGCATTTTGTTGAAATTTTGCTTTCCTCTGTTTTATTTAGATGAAGGGAGCAAGGACGTAAACTGAATGGAAATCGGAGCATTATGGGTCTGTGGAGAGACACAAAAGTCTCAAATTGTCAAAACACCAAAATCCAAGGCAATGTATCTGACTGAAATTCAACTTTGGATAATTTGAAATTAATCCAGCTAGTCAAAATACAACAGAGGCTTCTGGTAAGGATTAAAGACATTACCTTTAACGGCTACAGAGGTTCAGCTTCTTTAATCTGCTAGTTTAAGGGATGTTTACACCGAAATTTAGATATAAAGCCATTTGAGTATTTTATTATTTAGATAAACAGAATACAGGGTTGGACAATGAAACTGAAACACCTGGTTTTAAACCACAATAATTTATTAGTATGGTGTAGGGCCTCCTTTTGCGGCCAATACAGCGTCAATTCGTCTTGGAATGACATATACAAGCCCTGCACCAGTGGTCAGAGGGATTTTAAGCCATTCTTCTTGCAGGATAGTGGCCCGGGCACTACGTGATACTGGTGGAGGAAAACGTTTCCCGACTCACTCCTCCAGAACCCCAAGTGGCTCAAAAATATTTAAAATCTGGGGATGTGTAGGCCATGGGGGGATGTTCAACTTCCCCTTTCATGTTCATCAAACCCAAGCTTTCCCAGTCTTGCTGTGTGTATTGGTGCATTGTCATCCTGATACACGGCACCGCCTTCAGGATACAATGTTTAACCATTGGATGCACATGGTCCCCCAAGAATGGTTCGGTAGTCCTTGGCAGTGACGTGCCCATCTAGCACAAGTATTGGGCCAAGGGGGAATGCCATGATATGGCAGCCCAAACCCTCACTGATCCACCCCCATGCTTCACTCTGGGGGATGCAACAGTCTGGGTGGTACGCTTCTTTGGGGCTCTCCCCCCCGTAATTCCGGATGTGGGGGGGAAAAAAGTAAAGGGGATCATCAGAGAACAATCCATGTTTCACATTGTCCCAAAAGCCCAAGATTTGCGCTCCTTGCCCATTGAAACAGACGTTTGGCATTGGCATGAGTGACCAAAAAGGGTTTGGCTATAGCAGTCCGGCCAATGTATATTGACCCTGTGGAGCTCCCGACGGACAGTTCTGGTGGAAACAGGAGAGTTGAGGTGCACATTTAATTCTGCCGTGATTTGGGAGCCGGGTTTTATGTTTTTGGATACAATCCGGGTTAGCACCCCAAAATCCCCTTTCAGACAGCCTTTCCCTCTTGCGTCCACAGTTAATCCTGTTGGATGTGGTTTTACCTTCTTGGTGGTATGCTGACATTACCCTGGATACCGTGGCTCTTGATACATCACAAAAACTTGCTGTCTTGGTCACAGATGCCCCCAGCAAGACGTGCACCAACAATTTTTCCTTTTGAACTCTGGTATGTTTTCCCATAATGTTGTGTGCATTTCAATATTTTGAGCAAAACTGTGCTTTACCCCTGCTAATTGAACCTTCACACTCTGCTCTTACTGGTGCAATGTGCAATCAATGAAGACTGGCTACCAGGCTGGTCCAATTTAGCCATGAAACCTCCCACACTAAAATGACAGGTGTTTCAGTTTCATTGTCCAACCCCTGTAGTTACACAGTTAAAACAGAATTTTAAATGTAAACAAAAATATGAATTTGTTGCTCACTGTTTAGGTCCATTCTCAAAGAAAGAAATGTCTCTATTGGCCAGGAGCCTGTAGAGCGACAGATTGAAAGCATCCTCAATTACAGAACAAGAGAGGCACTTTAAGAGATGTCAGAGTGGGAGCCGCCTTCTGTCAAGTGACTGCCACTAATTCTCTACTGTGCCTACATACCAGGTTACCACAGTGAACATTTCATATTTCATGTCATTACATACTGTAATGCACGGAAAAATCTTCTTTACGGGTAGTTTAACATAGACAGTGTAACAACAGGACAATCAGGCCATACTTATCTGGCCTTGTGATCTGCGAGATCTCTCTCAAGAGATCGCCATGGTATTATGGTATGCCAAACATTTCCAAAGCTAAACCAAAAACAGATACTACTTGTCCAGGAGTATCAGACAACCCATTCAACTCAGCAGCAAAGCAGTCTCATTCTTCCTGGTGCAAAAAATGTGCAGCACTGATTGTTTTTCTGAATACCTAATATCTGAATTTGATAAGTGTTGACATTTATGTGCTACCAGTTATTTCAGTGAAAATGTACACTGCATGAATGATGGTAGTGTTAAGCTATAAAACACATCTCACGGAGCACTGTTTAGTAAAAGCATGGCACAAAACAACCCTACCACAATATACACTGCTCAAAAAAATAAAGGGAACACTTAAACGACACAATATAACTCCAAGTAAATCAAACTGTCCACTTAGGAAGCAACACTGATTGACAACACATGCTGTTGTGCAAATGGAATAGACAACAGGGGGAAATCTTTGGCGATTAGCAAGACACACTCAATAAAGGAGTGGTTCTGCAGGTGGGGACCACAGACCACTTCTCAGTACCTATGCTTTCTGGCTGATGTTTTGATCACTTTTGAATGTTGGTGGTGCTTTCACACTCGTGGTAGCATGAGACAGACTCTACAACCCACACAAGTGGCTCAGGTAGTGCAGCTCATCCAGGATGGCACATTAATGCGAGCTGTGGCAAGAAGGTTTGCTGTGTCTGTCAGCATAGTGTCCAGAGCCTGGAGGCGCTACCAGGAGACAGGCCAGTACACCAGGAGACGGGGAGGAGGCCGTAGGAGGGCAACAACCCAGCAGCAGCACCGCTACCTTCGCCTTTGTGCAAGGAGGAACAGGAGGAGCACTGCCAGAGCCCTGCAAAATGACCTCCAGCAGGCCACAAATGTGCATGTGTCTGCACAAACGGTTAGAAACCGACTCCGTGAGGATGGTATGAGGGCCCGACGTCCACAAATGGGAGTTGTGCTCACAGTCCAACACCGTGCAGGACGCTTGGCATTTGCCAGAGAACACCAGGATTGGCAAATTCGCCACTGGCGCCCTGTGCTCTTCACAGATGAAAGCAGGTTCACACTGAGCACATGTGACAGACGTGACAGAGTCTGGAGACACGATCTGCTGCCTGCAACATCCTTCAGCATGACCAGTTTGGCAGTGGGTCAGTAATGGTGTGGGGTGGCATTTCTTTGGAGGGCCGCATGGCCTCCATGTGCTCACCAGAGGTAGCCTGACTGCCATTAGGTACCGAGATGAGATCCTCAGACCCCTTGTGAGACCATATGCTGGTGCGGTTGGCCCAGGGTTCCTCCTAATGCAGGACAATGCTAGACCTCATGTGGCTGGAGTGTGTCAGCAGTTCCTGCAAGAAGCTATGGACTGGCCCGCCCGTTCCCCAGACCTGAATCCGATTGAGCAAATCTGGGACATCGTGTCTCGCTCCATCCACCAACGTCACGTTGCACCACAGACTGTCCAGGAGTTGGCGGATGCTTTAGTCCAGGTCTGGGAGGAGATCCCTCAGGAGACCATCCGCCGTCTCATCAGGAGCATGCCCAGGCGTTGTAGGGAGGTCATACAGGCACGTGGAGGCCACACACAATACTGAGCCTCATTTTGACTTGTTTTAAGGACATTACATCAAAGCTGGATCAGCCTGTAGTGTGTTTTTCCACTTTAATTTTGTGTGTGACTCCAAATTCAGGCCTCCATTGGTTAATAAATTTGATTTCCATTGATGATTTTTGTGTGATTTTGTTTTCAGCACATTCAACTTTGTACAGAACAAAGTATTCAATGAAAATATTTCATTTCAATTCAATTCAATTCAATTCAGTTTATTTATATAGCACCAATTCACAACACGTCGTCTCAAGGCACTTCACAAAAGTCACGGGATAGAGGATGCAGAAGAGGATGCAGAAGACTTGTGAATTTGCATAGGCTTTAACTTTCTAGAAGGACAATGACCCACACAGTCTGAGCCACAGTGGAAAATCAAAGAATAATTATGAATTAGAATGGCTCATTCAAAGTCCAGACCTAAATCAAATTGAGAATATGTGACCTTTCTTAAAAACCGCTGTTCACTGACTGAGCTTGAGATATTTTGCAATGAAGATGGGCAAAAATGTGAGCATTTAGATGTGGAAAACAGATAGACATGCAACAAAACACTAGCAGCTGTAATTACAACAAAAGCTGCTTTTACAAAATACTGACTCAGAGTTTTCTAATTGAAATGTACAGCAGAGTTTTATTTATTTAATTTTTTTATCAAATAATTTCCCCTCCACTTCATAAATGTTCACGACTTTATGTTCATCCGTCCAATAAAATACCAACTTTGCGGCTTCAATGTGAAAAAGGTTCAAATGTAAGATTCTGTAAGGCACTGTATTTTTCTCTAGTCAGTATTTTTTATGTGATTTTATTTAAATAAAATTTGACGTTGTTGATATGACCCCTTATGGAGTTTGTTTTGTACTACAGTCCCAGAGCAAAGACAAACCCTAAAGCATTAAGTTGCAGTCTCAATTCTTTTTCTCTCCCACACACACACACACACACACACACACACACACACACACAAACACACACACACAGACACACACACACAAACACTCTTGTTTTGCTATATGTAGTGAGGACCATGTGTTGACTCCCATTGACTTCCATTGATTTTCAGTCATTTTCAACCCTTTCTATGCCCTAACCCTGACAATAACCCTAAACCTAACCATTACCAGTGCATGCCTAACCCTAACCTTAACCTAAACTCAATTCACACCTTAGTCCTAAACCTAACCGTTAGCAAAATAGGTCGTGAGGACCAGCAAAATGTCCTCACTTTGGTACAAACGGTCCTCAATTTGATGGTGAAATCGGGAAAATGGTTCTCACTGTGATGCCAAGACAGGAACACACACACACACCCACACACACACACACACAGACTACTTCATCTAAAGTTTAGGGAGTTGAGTTGTTACGTTGTGGCAGACAAACGCTAACGAATGCACAATTAACTTGGAGGCCAGCCTCCCTCTCCAACATGAGGCCCCAACAAAGAGAGGAGATGCTTTGTTGGCAACAGGGAGGCAAGCTGAAACCCTAACTTTAGTGTAGTCGTAGGAAAGCATGAAGAAGAGGAGGTGATGAAGCAAGAAAATAGCTAGAATACTGTGTTGGCAGAAAGAATGGAGTTGTAGTGTAAATAGATAGATAGGATCCCTGGATAGATAGAAGGGGAAAGGGGCAAGAAGAGGACAAAATGAAGAGGAAAAGAAGTGGAATGACCTGAAGAAGAAAGCAGAAGAATAAAACTGGGTCATCTGTGGTATCTCAGAGACAATTGTGATTAGAATATATAGAATCAGTCTTCAATGACCCTGTTGAGGTCCAGACACTGTTCAGAGCGAAACACTGGCAGGATCATATTTGAGCTTTTGGATAAATTGATGTCTACTAAATCAACATACTGAAGCCACTTTGTCAATCAGTGTGGACAAAACATTGTCCACAAAGCTGTGGCAGACTAATGAGGTCATACAGAAGATGATAACATCAAGTCGTTTAGCTAATGGATTTTCTTTATTGAGTCATAGAGTGAATGCAGGAATTGAAAGGGGAGAAGTTTAAGTTAACAGTCCGAAGCACTGAGAGGTACAAATCACAGGTGATGAAGAGAGTACCGGCAGGGTGGAGTGGATTGGGAAGAGTGTAAGGAGTGATTTGTAACAGAGAAATGGCTGCAAGAGTGAGACAAAAGGCTAGGATGGCAGTGAGACCTTTTTTGATGTATAATTTAAAGACGGCGGCAAAAATAAAAAAAAACGACAGCAGGCGGAGCTGGAGGTTGCAGAAGTGAAGATGTTAAGATTTTCATTGAGAGCGACCAAAATAGGGAGGAATAAAACAATATATTATAAAAGACAGCTCAGGTTGAGCAGTTTGAGGCTAAAGTTAGAAAACATGGCTGCGATGGTTTGGACAGGTGCAGAAGATTGGTAGGCGATATTAGGCAAAAGGTGTTCAATATGGAGCTCCCAAGGAGGAGGAGACAGGAAGACCACAAGAATGTCTGTGAATGTAGTAAGGGTTTTGTAGAGGGTTGATGTAGGACAGGAAAATGTTAAATGAAGGCAAAGATTCAATCCAGTGATTTCTAAAGATAGAAAACAGAGGGGCATAAAAAAGAAAAAGAAGGCAGTCTGTAGATCCACAGCTCGAACCCACACATCAACTATGACAAACATGTCTTACTAATGTTTATAGAAATAAACCGACGCTTATACTTAATTACACTTAAAAAAAAACAAAAACATAGAACAATAGTGAGTCCTAGAGACAATGACTGAGAGATGGGCAAGAGAGAAGGAGTTGTGAAGAAAAACAAAAACGAAGGACAAGGAAACCGAGAACAAGAGAGAAACGAAAAGGCCATGAACCTAACAACCCTTTGCTGCCAGGTACAAACTATCATTCTGTCTCAATCTCCCGTTCATCCCACCCTTGATCTATTCTTACTCTAGAGCTTCTGGAGTGCCTGGTAGAATGGTCTGCCATACTACCCACATCACACATCATTTGTTAACAGGCAACCCAGAGTTCTTGTGGTACGGGAGCAGAGCTGCATAGCAACCCCACAGCACTTCCTGCTGGACCAGGGGTTGAACGTCAGTGGCCGTTGTTCGTCGCTGTGCCCCCTCTGCCTTTACAAAAACAGATGGGAAGCAGTTCACTTACAATCAGCTTTGTGCTTCGTTGTGAGGAGAAAGGAAATGAGTGTGAAGGCCAAGCCACCCTAGTTCACTGCACCTCCATATGGGGTAACAAATGTGGGTTTTGAAAAGACGTCTTTGAAATTAAGGTACTGAGAGTCAAGGACTTTGGGGTTTTTTGGTAAATTGCGGATTTAGCAGTACAATGCAGTGCAAAAAACAAGGCTGCATTTTTTAACACCGAACAGATTTCTGTGATTACAGCAGGCCTATCCCACTGAGCCCTATATCTACATTGCTTGAAGAAACACCTCCATTTTCCATAATCTGGACTGTCAACACATGATATCCATATATGTTCAATAAATGAGCATATCTGCATTCGTGAACACAAACTCTGTTTCCCAAATTGTCGATAGGTTTAAAAAATATATTTTTAATCCAACTAAGACACTAGCTACACTTCTCTGCTAGGAGAAAGCTCAGGTGGTGATGACTGGAACAGATTCCCATTTATACATATGACTTGTGTAAAAGCACAGATGGTAAATTACAAGAACTAATTTTACTGTTAATGTAAAAACTTCAGGTATTTGGTCACATTTATTTTTGCAGTGTGCCCCAATAAAACTATGCCAGAAGCAACAAGTTGAATTGCCTCCATCAGAAATTTTAAAGACAAAAGCTTTAATGCCTATTAATGGCTTTTAAAAAAGTGAACAACGTATATCAGGAGTTTCACAATTAAACGTTTTTCATTTTATTAGTTTTTCATTTAAGACTGATAAGACTTATTCATTTAAGACGAATACTGAAAAAAACTCTAGTCACACTTCAAAAAGGCCTCAAGCCTTCTGCATCATGGAGCAGTGTAACTGTGAGTCATAGTCCTAGGAAGGTATATTTTTCAGTACAAATGCTACTTTGAGATAGTAAGTATATCAGATCAATATAAAATCTTTAGTTACTATGGTGCAGTTGACTAATTTAAACATTTTTAACAACAATGGCCACATAAGTAAGCAAATAAAATTAAACGCAATGTTGATATCTACCTCCACCTAGTGGTCAAACCTGAGCAATAGAGAAGAAAATGACATGCTAGCCCCAATGCTACGTCCTGGATTCAGATCTAGATTAAATAAACGTTATGTGGCATGGGAAATACAAGTTTCCTCTTTAATGTTTTGGTAAAAATAAAGGTGATCTAAATCAAATACCGTTACCTTTATGGTCCCTGAATATTAAACCAACCATATCTTTACTCCTATCATCAAAACATCAAATAGAAAAAATAAAATAAATGTATGCTCTGCCCAATAACCAATGTGTTTCATTTAACGTATTACCACTTTGTATGTTATAGATGTTAGAGGTTAGATTCAAGAGGTTTCTGCTTTAAAAAACAGCATCTTTTACATGGAGAAACCACACAGACAAACACTGTTTTGGCCTAGTTTCCAGCCGCAAGCAACACCCTGTTGCCCTAGCTTCAGCTCTGTTGTTAACAATAATCCTCCCAAGGCATTAATAGCTACCTCCTGCACAAGCAGATCAGCAGCATGCCTTTCACCTGGTAAAACCAGAAAATCAAAAAGCACAAGGCTATTCTTGAGTCTACGTCATTAAAAGTCAATGCTGCTAAGGCATCTTTAATTAGGGACAGTCACTGATCTAGTATTGCTGTCTAATGTTTCCGAAACTCGATCAAATGAATTGTTACAAGAAAAACAGACATCTGTTATACAGAACATGCTGGAGCAGTTGAAGTTAGGACCTCATTAGGCACTTTACTAAAGTGTTCTGGATAGCCATTGATCAGCTCTAGTTTGACATCTAAAATGATTGTAATGATCCCGTTCCTCTGCACTAAACTGATATTCTTAAAAACGCAGTTTAAGAGTTTGTGAAATCTTTATTATTTTTGTGAAACCCTCCAAAGAGTGATCTCATGGCTTTTGGGGGGTAGGGTCACATACTGTGGATTACCTTAGATCAGTTCAAGTGTGAACACTTAACACTGGTCAAACCCAGACTGATTTATCCATCTATCGTCTATATACCAGCTTATCCTAACAGGGTCGCTGGTACCCATCTCTGGTTATTGGGCGAGAGGCAGAGTACATCATAGGGCCACACCGGATTATTCTTCACAAAGTTAGAGATTATTTAAAACACACATTGGGTTTTGTAAACCTTTTCTTTATTTATCAAAAAGAGGACATTTCAAGACTTCTGGCTCCTTGATGTGGTCCAGCGTAAAAACCACATATGAATTGATACAAATAGTTTCTACCTTTAAAGTGAAACTATGATGCTGTATGAAATTGAAGAAACACATAATTGAGTGCAGAGAAAAAAGGAAAAACAAACAGAAGAATCTAAACAGGAAAGAAACACGTGAATCTAAACAGAGCTTTAGTACATTTATTTATTAGATGATCATTTTTGTTTTAAAGTTAAACAATAACATGAAATGTTGGGTACACCAGCTGTTATTATTTCAGTGATGGATCTACAGGAGCAAAATATTCCACTAATCAAATAAACATGTATGAGAAATAAATAAATACGTTGAAGCCGAATGAAGCAGGACTACATCTAGATGCTGGTAGCAACCAGAGCGCTTCAGTAGCGATATAGTCCTCATCTGCTAACAACATCCTGGTATTATTACTAGTTTTGCGGTCTTTCCTCTTTGTTTTTCCATCGTACCGTCTTATTGCAATCTACAGTACATCACCTGAAGGAAGCAGGTGACTTCCGGTGACCTTTTTCTCTGTTGTCCTTCAGTTTCTTTTATCTCGCTTCAGTGTTTTGGGCGGAGTCTGCTGCTCCCGCAGGAAAACTGCTCTGCTGGGTGGAGGGAGACCAGAGCAGCAGGAACCCTGTTGGAGCAAGGAGAAAGTCACCTGTTGTACAGCGGCGCTCCGTTTTTTTTTTAAATTCAGGTTACTTTTACTGCTGTTGTTTGTTAATATTATTAGTATCCCCCCCCCCGCCCCCCCGGCCCTCAGAATGACGGACACACTTTTACCGAACGGCATTGAAGACAGCGGAGGAGACGGAAAACATTTCAGAAAGGTGAGATTAGTTTTTCGACAAAATGTTACACGAGTATATTTCGAGATATTTTTTTAATCATAACTATGGCAGCTGTGCGTTTAGTTTCCTTAAACGCGTCTAATTTGCCAAGAGGTTTTTTAATGAGTTGCTTTCGTTTAGCCTAATTAAAGACATGTCACGGATCCTAAAGAAGATGGTCTGTCTTTGACGTGCTCCTCTATAGTTTGTACCCGTTTTAAAGCTACCAGCCAGAACATTCTGGAAAACCAACTAAGCTCACTTTCGACGTAGTTTGTCACTTGTAGAATAACATGTTATTTTTTTTTCTGTCCGTTTTAATATTTTCATGTAAGTTTGTATTTAATCAAGATAAAATCCATCCCTTCACATCCCTGAAAAAAATACCTCTGGTGACATCACAAAAGGCATAAGTCAATCAATCTGGCTGTTTTCTCCTCCTTTTTTTCCACATTTTTAGTCAAATGCCCCCTTTAAAAGTATTTCCTTGTATTTTGTGTGAATGTTTGGCTCAGTTTGAGAACTCAGGGCAGACTAGAATGGACAGAGGTCATGTTCCAAGATCTTCAGCAAACTTACCAGGAACAAATGCACACAGATACCATTGAGATGGAACATTTCAAACAGGAACATAAAACAGTTTTTTCCTGTTGAATTTCTGAAAATGGTCATTGTTATTGTCACCCTCCAGATTTGTTATCCAGAGCAGAGTGCTGAAAAGCTTCGAGATTGTTGGAGTCAGACTCCAGCTCAAACTTGTATGATTGATCCTAATCCATGTCAAAAGCATATACTTAAGAATATATGTTGAACTCCGTCCTCCCTAGTGTTCACTAATGGGAGCCGATTCCTGCGTTTCTTGTGATGTCATCAACCCCAATACAAACAAAGCCAAAGTGCTCTTTTTTAATGTTTAGTCTTTTGTAAAAATCTGTAGTGAAAATCTTTGCTGGGTATCTATTGTCAGTGTACATTTGTTATTTAAAGGAAATACACCCCTGGATAGCATTGTTAATACTATTTAACCAGATGATCAGTTCGAACTGTTTGTAGAGATAGTGATAATGTGTGAGAGATGAAACGGCTATAAAAGACACTGATTTAAACAGAGAGCTACTGGTTCTAGTATTTCTCAGCTCCTGAACTGTCACCAACAGCTGTAGAAACCACTGCGCTGCCAGCCTCAGGTGTCTGGGTGTGTGTATGGTTGTGTGTGCTCTTTTAGGAATAGCGTTATCTTGAGAAATTGGATGGTAGGTGTTATCGGTTGCCTGTTTTCTGTCAGACTTGTGATGGGTTTAAAAGCTCTGACATCCCTTTTAAAATCCTGCTTAGATAATTTCAGTTTCATTATGATTCTGCTTTCATTCATAGTCTGCTGTTTGACCAATGACCGCTGTGTTTTTAGGGAATTTTCTAAGCTGATCAAAGTATTTAGCTTCTGTTACCTTAAACTAATATTAATCCACAGCTGAACATGTGGAGCTACTCTGTACAACGGGATCATCTACATATTGTAAATGAAGGTGGTTGGTTACCTGACCTGTTAGAAAAGATCATATTTTCATCTTCTGGTGTTTGAAGTTGAAGCTGGAAAATGTCCCAGCTACAGTAGCGTTTTCCGGAGTGTTGGCTTTGTGTAGTCTGAGGTCATAGTAGAGACAGTTGGCAAGCTGAGTTATTATCTAATGTGTTTTTACAGAGTTGGGTCAGCCTCTTGCTGCTCCACATGTTTCTGAGTGTTTTTATAGGGCAAGCCTGTTTAGATGGGCATCTGAACACAGCCTTTGTGTCTTTAAATCTGTCTGAATCCCCTCTGAACGCTGTCTGGTTTGTTACTTCCTGTGCCTATAAAAATGTCAGTGGGAGTCAGGGGCTGGTACGGCCACAGGACATGACTGAACATTCTAGTACTTTTAAAATGTGGAGCCTTAACTCTGCTCTCATTATGATTCTCACTGTCTCCACTTTTCCTGTTTCCTTCTGTATTTTAAGACTTTATATGGCCTATTATTAAAGGGTTTGCAATTCATGTAAACTACAACTACATTGACTTGTTTTCATTTGGCCTTGTCAAAGAGATTTGTAATGAGGAAACTTCTCATTCAAATGTTAACCTCTGGAACCCAGGGTTTTATTCTTTTTTTGCCCTCTTTCTACTTGGTGTAAATAAGTTCAATGATTAACAAGACCTCCTCAGGTCTGACCGCTGCTCCAGGGAGCTGTCGAGGTTTGGGGGGGTGTCCTTCCCAGCCGTCCAAGTTTGGCTTCCAGCTGGCCGACGGCTGACTGGAAGTGTGCAGGGTGGAAAGATGGCAGCACAAAACCCCTGAATCGGCGGGTTTCTGCTCCTCATCTTGTTCTCCTTGGCCAGAGAGAGCATTGACGTAGCATCTGGCCTGGGGCTTTCCTTCAGCCAGACCACAGACACAAATTGACAACATGTGCCCTGCTTCCCGAACCAGGCGAGCTCCCCTTTCTAGGAGAAACATTTACTCCCTCCAATCATGGCTTACAGTGGAGGAGACCTAATGAGGGGAGCAGCAATAGTATGGATTTGTACAACAATTTACTCAGAATGAAGACGTGAACTTTCTAGCTTGCAAGTTAAACACAAACCTGTCAACTGCTTTTTCAATGAAGTCATTTAGGGGGCCATTAGTTCCCAATTATTTCAGCTTTCATTTACATGTAACAGAACGGAGAATAGAAATACTGAGCACGCTAAATCTATAAGGCAAGAAACGGCTTGTTCCAGCTCAAAACTGGGTCATGCCCGAAGCCCCCTCTTGGCAGATTGCCATTGTTAATCACCACTTGGGCAAACCAGCTATCCCATTATATATTGCCTCACATGTTCTTGATGAAGCCCCGATTATGCAACAGCAACTGAATTCTCTGTGAGATGGATATGATGCTGGACTCGACGGCCTTTGGGTTTTGCTCTATTTAAGTGTGTAGTGCAGTGGTAGAGAAAGGCTGCAATGTTCCAGACACCCAGCAGGTTCAGGAAATCAGATCAACTAAAGAGGATAATAAAGACAAAGGCAGAAAATATGTTTCTGTCCCTGATGTTGATTAGACATGGTGGAGTTACAAGGTATACCAATTCTTTAAAAGGTTGTGCTTTTAAAACCCAAAAAACTACATTGACCTCTTTTAATGAAAGAATGTCCTGGAGCAAGCAACATTTCCCCCCTCCATCTGTTGCTGTGCACTGCCTGCCAACTGGCTGAAGAAGGGGTCTACTATTTTCTCCTAGTCACAATAATGACTAATTTGGCCGTTTGGAAAGATTTCCAATTCCAAAACACGGACAGTCATGGTGTTGACACTAAAGGCACGCCACCTCACTCACTCTTAGTAAGACACTGTTTTTAATCATGTGTCTGATAAGAGGTTGGTTACCTGAGCAGATAGCCCGACTAATTAGCGCATAAGATTGGCTTGTTGTATTATAAAGATCAGAAACGTGCAATAGAAACAGAACAGCAACATTTACAGTGTTTTATTCTGTAGTTTAGTTCACTCTAAATCAGACTCTAGTATTGTTATAGAAAACGTTATTACAGCTGTTGCCTATGAAATTAAACAAGTGTCTCCTTTTACTAAATATACAATAAAATATGATATCTTATGGTCTGCTTATCATGTAGCCTGAGTCTTGGCAGAAAAGGTCCAATATCCTACAGCCTGTTTATGGACTAATTGTTACCTTTAACGACAAATTATGAATGATGTTTTATGGTGTACTATATACTAAAGATGGAAACCTACTGCTATGGCAACCATCAGCCTCTTGCCACACCCCTGTTTAATTACGTGTCCCACCTGGGTGAAGCACAATGTGTCACAATCAGACCACGCCCTGTCAAGTCGCGTGCTCATGTCTTCACCCTGTCGTCATTCCCAGAATGGCTCAGCACCTGATTTCATCTGTACACCTCCGTTGGGTCAAGAACAGGGCTGTCATTTGTATAACAGTTACTTATTAAACTTCCAGGTCACTGAAGTGTTTGCACAGGACTAATCCTCAACAGGCACAGTATGCTGCCGCTGTAGTGTTTAGTTAAAAGTGACCCTCGTTGGAAACATTCAAGCATTTAGGTAGGAACATCACCTCCTCCGTCACCTTCCTCAGTGCTGTTCGGCAGGCCCTGTCATCGTAGCATGACTCAAGTGAAGGTACAAGAATTGACAGGACAGACTGGTCCAGAACTGCTCTTGCAATGACAGGAATAAGTAGAAACAATCCATACCAGCAGAATGAAATCACATCCTTTTGTTTTGGTACTTTAACAGGGAAGCTGACCGTTTCGAGGCCAATACACAAAACAAAGAACGCTTTACCTAACCAGCATGATCTACCTGTGGAAGGTGAATTTATTTTGGGGATTGAGTCAGGCTGTGGTGGACTTTCCTGAACATAAGTCATAAAAATCCAGTCTGTTGTTGTAGGAAAGCACCTCTCTCACCTCTAAAGTAATACATGTTTCATTGATTCAATTTTGGTTCCTTTCTAGTATTTTGTGTTCAGGAATGAACCTAATTACAATCTTTAAGTCTGTTGTGATAACTGGTTTGACGGGTCGACTGGTTTCTCTATTAGGCTTGTTTTTGCAATGCAAATGATAATGGAGCCAACAGCTCTGTTGTGTACTAAATGGGGATGTGCCAGTATGAGCTTCTAACAGTACGATAACATCAAGTTTCCACGGAATTAACACAAAAGATGAAAATAAAAGTCTGTTCATGATCTAATTGGTTTTTTTAAGTTTAAATAGTAAAGCAATAATTATTTTTACTGCTGCTAAAATAATACAGCATATATTATGTTTTTTAAAACATTTGTCATTTTTAACTTAAGCAAAAATCTAATAGAGACAACTAATACATTCAGTACTAGTTTTCAAATGCTTATTGTGCAGAATATTATAGATGCTGTCCTGATTTTTATATAGTAACTGTGGCCGAATAACAAAATGCAGTTCCTACTAAAGAAATATGTAACTTCACTGAATTTGCTTATTTTCTGTTGTGTCTGTGCTCACATCTTTGCAATATCGCAGTGTACGAAGTGCTTGAATGCAGTATTTGGTTGGCTGTCATCTGACGCGACATGCAATAAGAGCTCTTTCTTGGTCTTTGTCCAGCCTCCATGGAAAATAACAGTGTTAAATAGAGAAGATGCTTTAGTCTCACATAGCTAAGACGAAGAACAATGTTTAAGAAAGTAAACAGTGGTCATTTTTTCTGTTCTCTATACAGGTTTTCCATTAGGAATAAGTAAATGTTCTGCTGACAGTGTTGTTTCTATATCTTCTGCCCCAGGGCTGCAACCCCCTTGCACAGACCGGACGAAGCAAGCTGCAGAACACGCGAGCCAGCCTCAATCAGCAGATCATCAAACAGATGAGGATGAGGGCTGGAGCTGAGAATCTGCTGAAGTACGATCAAACTCACACATGCACACTTAACCTGTTAATTCTTCATGAAGCGATGATCATTCCACAATGCTCGTTGTTAGGACAAAAATAGTCCAAGATCAGTGTGGGTAACACATGCAAACACTGATTTGCATGTGTTACATAAGGATAAACATCTCAAGAATTGCGTAATTTTAGGATAAGTGAACTCAAGTAAACTCTAACTTTTTTTCTATTTTGGCAAGCTTGGCTGCACCTCTTTCACTGCTCTGTCATCACAGGGGTCGGATGGTGTTGGATGATCAGGCTCTCAAAAAGGAGCATTCCATTTAGCCTGGAAACAAAGAGTCACTGTGATGTGCACTTCAGAGGGAAAAAGTCCAAACATTTTTGCTTCAGAACCTGTTATTTTGATCAGTGTACAGAATACTGCAAATCCCAATTCTGGTTTCGTTTGCTGTCTTTAAATTTTATGTTAGTTCCTCTGTAGCTACTCTACCTGCTGGTGAGACCTGGGTTTTATATGGGTGTAAAGCTACGAGATGGATTGAGATTGGAGAAAAAATGTATGAGGGAGACAGAATACGTTGTGATTCTGAAATATGCACAACGCAAGAAATGGTTTCTTTGTTTAAAAAAAACAGCCTAAAACAGAAATCGGATCATGTTTCTTAACCTTTTTTTGTTTTTAAGAAATATGGTCTGTCTTGCAAATTGTCTAGAAATTGCTTTGGGATTATTCCAAATGCAATGGACACAGAGACAGAAACGAAAGGGGAAAAATGGAAGAATGAAAGGGAGAGAGGTGGGGCAAAAATGTAAAAGGGAGATCAGAATAGTGGAGAGAAAGAAGGACAAAAGAATACAAGATATCACCCTAGAAGACTGCTTCTACACCTGCAGTGTGAGAGAGAGAAAAAGAAAGAGGGAAAAAAAAGGAAAAACTCAGAGACAAACAACAGCGCTACTGAAAAGTATTACGAGACGTATTTAGTGGCAACCCCAGCTCATTATAGAATATATCTGTGTGTCTGTAAATACCTGAGCCCAAACATCTGTGGGTGTCTGTGTGAGCGCGCTTGTGTATATAAGGTTTCTCTATAAGAATATTCAATAGTAGGTGTGGGAGTGGGGAACTATAGACCTGGCCCCAAGTACCCGAGACAGACAGGGAAGAGATAGGAGCCACAGACATCCAAAGGCCCCCCAGAGAAGCCCCAGGGAGCTGCAGCAACGAGCACGCCGGCAGCTGTCTATGCCGGAGCAGATCCAGCCATGGACCCAGATACCCAAGGGCTCACCACCCCCCAACAGAGACCCAACAGAGCCAGGGGGCCCTGCCAAGCAGCCACCAGGAGTGAGGCAGCACAAACTCAAACACCCAGCCTCAGACACTGAGAACCACCAACACACTTAAATCAGATAAATAACCAGCATTTATTACTAGTAGCAAAACAAAAAAACGAATAAACCTGTAAGTAATCCGGACACAATTGTGTAGCCTAATTTATTTAAAAATAGTCATTTTTACTTATCCGTTAAAATAATGTTCATTGTATTTAGTAAAAAGGGGAAAAACTTACAGAAATGTACCTGTTTATATTATTCTCCATATTATGATTGTGTTTAGGCCCTTTTTTAGCCAATGTGATAAATTGTTATGAATCCTTTTATGCAATGATTTTCACAAAATAAAGAAACTTTTGTGTTGCAAAGGACCATGGGTAAATTAAAAAAACAATTGCCTTCAATCAGAGCTACGTTAAGATGAAAAATTGCACGAATGCAGTTTAAATACAGTTTTGCAATCAGAACCTAGTAGGGAAAAAAGTATGTAAAAAAAATTACAGGATTTTTTACTTCTGTAATAGATGATCATGAGACATACACGAGGTCACCAACAAAAAGAACGTATAAAAATCGGATGTGAATACTTTTGGGTGCTGCACGGTGGCGCAGTTGGTAGCACTGTTGCCTTGCAGCAAGAAGGTCCTGGGTTCGATTCCCGGCCGGGGGTCTTTCTGCATGGAGTTTGCATGTTCTCCCCGTGCATGCGTGGGTTCTCACCGGGTACTCCGGCTTCCTCCCACAGTCCAAAGACATGCCTGTTAGGTTAATTGGTCTCTCTAAATTGCCCTTAGGTGTATGAATGAGTGTGTGCATGGTTGTTTGTGTGTTGCCCTGCGATGGACTGGCGACCTGTCCAGGGTGTACCCCGCCTCTCGCCCATAGACTGCTGGAGATAGGCACCAGCTTCCCCGCGACCCACTATGGAATAAGCGGTAGAAAATGACTGACTGACTAATTTTGTATCTAATCGTGCCTCATAAAGAATTTTATAACCGTTAGAAGGAGCTGTTTGTTGCTGCTTCTCTGTGTCGGATCCGTCTAGTTATTGGAACCCCCTTGTGTTCTCTGCTGGTTTTGGCAGACGTAGTTTGCATCATAACAAGATATGTCAAGCTTGGGAGATCCTGCAACATTCAGCTGTCAAAAATGCAGATACTGTAGATAAAGCTTCTTGACTAAACAACAACAAACAAGGGTGCATCTTATGTTTGGCACAGCGTACTTAAAAAACTGCTCATTCATGACATAACGGGTCCAAACTGGAAATTTTGGCCTGTCCACACTGGAGGAAATGGCTGATGTGGGTTAATGGTTAGGTTTAGAACTAAGGCATGAATTGAGTTTAGGTTAGGTTTGTGGTAAGATATATATACTGGTTAGGGTGAGTTTAGGTTTGAGGTGACGGTCGGTTGTTGAGTTTTAGCTCTTTGTTGTAGCGGCCTGAATGAACAGCTTTCTGCAAAAAGCACAGTTTCCTTTTAAATAGCTTTTTATTCTTTTGTGCTTTCTCTGACTTTAGTGGTAAACATCCCACTGATGCGGAGAATGGCTAACTGTGAACCTTCTCTCACTGTGAATGTACTGGACTGGTGCGTTCCCTGATTGGAGGAAGGTCATAGCTGATAGTTAAGAGAAAAAGTTGATCTAATTCTGTTCACCAGCTGATTTCTCAGTGCTTCTCTGACACAAACTTTACAAGAAATGTAGTTGGAAAAAAAAGTGTGACCTAATTCAGCCATAGGTGTGGCATAGCAACTGATGTGCTACTGTCGCTACGTGGTATCTAATTGAACAAGTCTCAGTGTTTGTAAGGTCTTTCTTTACCTGTCTGGAACCAGCACAGAGGTCCCTACATTCCTCTAGTCCCTCGCATAACTTAGCAAACAGAGGCCGGGGATAATTGGCCAGGGTGGACCTCCTCTGTGTGTCTGCCTTTCTACGAACCCACCTGAACACAGAACATCCTGTGCACATTTCTGACCTACATATATTCACCCTGGTTTTCTAAGGTGTTAAACTTTATACTCCGAGCATAGTGTGGCCTTTGTCCATATGTGTGTGTGTGTGTGTGTTTGTATGACGGGACTGTCATTGGTTGGAAATCCACTTTGTTTTTGCCTCCAACAGATTTTAAAATAAAAAAATATAATTGTATAAATTAGTTTTAGCATGTGTGGTATAACTTTTGGTTATGATGCCAAGATACTTTTTTTTTTTCTTGAGTAGGTGACTCTGTGTCATGCTTTACTTTGGCATCAACACTCACACCTTTCTTTTTTCCCTTCTTTGATCTGCATTCCTCTCTGGATCAGCAACAGGTGAAGTCTGTCTGGTCAGACCAGTTTCTCTTCTCTTCTCTTCTCTTCTCTTCTCTTCTCTTCTCTTCTCTTCTCTTCTCTTCTCTTCTCTTCTCTTCTCTTCTCTTCTCTTCTCTTCTCTTCTCTTCTCTTCTCTTCTCTTCTCTTCTCTTCAGCAAATCTGCAGAAACAAAATATTATAAAGAAGCGACCATCTTTCCCTTTTGAAAACCAGCCTTTTAGCGGTGGTGTTCAATTAAAATGTGAACCAGCAGCTTGACAATTATTGCTAAAATCTATAGTGGAGAATCAGAAGGCATTTACCACAGGAAACTCTAGAGTGTGTGCAGTGGTTTGCACCGTTTTAAAGTTACAAACTTTTGTTCTGTATCGGTACCTGGCATCTTTCTTCAGGACAATAATGTCAAGGTGCCAAAAGCATAAAACAGATTTTTCCAAAGAAGAGGATGGGAAATTCTTCTGTAAAGCCACAGTCGCTGGCCTACTGTCCGGTTCCCACACACTGCAGCATGATATCGGATATTGAAATTGGATTTTAATAACGGCTTATGGTCAGGTTTGCATCACTTCTTTCCAAACCACAGCACATCTCCCCCCAAACCAAGACTTTTAAAAACTTGTTGGTGGGTTGAAGTGAAGAGCATTGGTATTGCTGTTAGGCTGTGCCTTACATCTACAACATGTCTTCTTTGCAGTTAAAATGTAACACTCTGGAACTATTTGTGGTGATATCTGTGTATCACCACAAATGAGACGCACCAATGAGAAGTCTGTGGCCAATTTCCAGCCTCCAGTTTTTTATAAAGCTTTGACCTGATTTTTAGCCCATTCTCAGATTTATTTCCTGGTCCTTAACCAGGCATTGTTGCGTTCAACAAGTTGTCGTTCAACACTTATTCACGTGTCACCCTTTGTGTTGAAAGCAACACCCTGAAATGACAGAGTAGACAGCGTCTCAGCGCCGAAGAGACCGGCTCTGGACTGACAGGTCTAAGGTGTGTTCAGTATAGGTGTGATCAAATACATGCTCTTTGTTAGGGTCATGAGAAAGGAACATAGGGATGGATGGGATGTGTGTGTTATCTTGTATCAGCACAGATGTGCTGGTTTGGATTTTGCGCACCCTGCCGTGTAACATAAATTCTTCTCTACAAAGGATACAGACACATGCCTCATGAGTGTTAAGAGAAGCACAACCATAAGCTGTTAGGGACAACCTTATCTCTGTTACGCAGCGAAACCTTTCCTGTTTGTTTTCCTTAGGGCCACTGCATGTTTACAGAGATACAGCTGCTCATCTTGGGCAAATACACCAGTTTCACACAACTCATAAGTATTAAGTAAAGTAATAAATACGTTTATAAAAACCCAAGATGGAAGTAATGTTAAATTTGTAATTTTATTATAAACCAAATAGTAAACAACATAACAGGACATTTTCCAAGGATAATTCAACAGATAAGTGTAAAAAATGTGAAACATCCATCTACTCGGTTACTTATTTGTGGTCAGTGGGTGAGAGGGGCCAGTCTAATCACAAGGCAACACAGAGACAACTGCCATGGACACACACACAGACCAATTGACCGCCCAGGGCAAGGAAATGGTGCTAATAACAGGGTCACCGTTTAGTCCAAAATATGAAAAGGAAAGACACGCAAAAAATAAAACACATCAAGTATTTTAAGAATATTACAAATTGCAGAATCTTAACATCAGTTCAATGTTTTAAGGCTAAAGGCTGTGCAGCAGTGTGGTGGTTCAGGTTTTGTCTGATGGTAGCAGATCAACAAAATCCAGGCAGAGGGTGTTCGCAGTCAGGCAGTGTTCCGAGTCCTCTTCCTGCAGAGGCTCAGAAACTGACCGTGGATAGAGGAGATGGACTATCCAGTGAGGTCCCCTCACTGTCTTCTGCAGGGCCATCCTGTCTACTATGTTGCAGCTGGAGCACCATGCTCAGGTGGAGAAGGTTGGCCTGCTCTCTACCACAGCTCTGCAGAATGTGGTGAGGATGCTGGTAGACACTGATCCTTGTTTCAGTTTCAGAAAGTACAGTCTCTCCTGGGTTCGTTTAATGATCCCACAATGAGGTCGACTGATCCTACCAACATAGGACAGAGAATTTACAGGAAATTAGATGATACATCCCTTTGCACTGAACACTTAATTTAGTCTCTGGACTTCTTAAGTTACTCACTTTTCCACTTAATTTGACCTTCTCGGATTCAGGGAAACCTGCATTTTTACTGTTGTGGCGGACAAATATGTAGCTTGATCTTTCAGACCTCCATCTTCATTCAACTGCGTGTGTTGAAGAGTAAATGTGGTGCAGAGCAGACCGGACCACATCAAATAGGGTCTGTTTTAATATTAATATTTTAATATTTAGCTACAGAAAACCTTTGGTCCCAATAAGTTTATAATAGAGAGAAAGAGATGTTTTCTTTTTCTTTTCTACTTTAGTCTTATTTTAACGGGATTATTATCTGCAGGTATCCTCTGTTTAATCTGTTTTCCACGTGTATTGCTCTGTGCAGGGCCACAAACAACAACAAGGTTAAAGAGATGGTTCTTCTGGAGCTAAGCTATGTTAACGCCAACCTGCAGCTACTGATGGGACAACTGGAAGGACTCAACAGCTCAGTGGACGTCTACCAGAGCACACAGTAAGCTGTCTCTTCCTGACCTCTTTTATTTTACTGCTGACCTCAGTTATGGAAACAATCATTAATAGGAAAGAGATGTGAACTTTTAGCTTCATGAAGTAAAGATCACAGTCGTATTAATTGGCCTTATATAAGACTGCGTTTTATTGTCGTTTATTTACTTTTTTGCTTTCGCATTAAATCCATACGAATCTGTGAGGGTCTTCGGCTGTAGCGAAGTTTAAAGCATCCCTCTACTTAGCACTAAAAGGTCTGTAGAACCCATCTGAAGTCCTGAAATCATTTCTTTTAACTGTTGATGTATTTTAACCTTAAGTTTCTTCTAAAGCAGATGTTGAGGAAGGCAAACAGTGTTGATAAAGGTGGCATCGCCAGTGTTGAGTTTAATTATCAAGCTCTCTTAAAGATAAAAGCAGTTCGATGACTGATGAACAACAGCTTATGGTTGTGCTTCTCCAGAGGAGGGTGACAGACATTTACAGAAACTCTACAGGCAGAGGGATCATTTGAGTGTCAAACTAGACTAACAGGTTTCTGTGTCACAGTATAAAAAGCAACAAGGAAACTGTGACCTGAACCTGTATGCAAACCAAATAGAAGCGTCTGGTATTCTCTGTAAGCTGCATGGTTGGGTGTGTTCTGCTTGGGTGTGTGTGTTAGTGAGAGGTTCTAGTTATTTCTTTGTTTATTTGCAGCTTTAAATGGTGTGGAGGGGAAAAAAAGCATGTTAAACATTTATCAGGGAGTTCCTTCAAACAAAAGCTGTTTGGAGCCACATTGATGTGGAAATGCGAAGGTTTTAAAAGGTGCTGATAGATGTTTGTGTGAAAAAAACATTTTCTCATATAACATGTAACAAGGTAACTGAAACTGAGCTGTTCAGCTGGGCACCATGGCTCTATCAGTCAACATGGATTACCATGTCCACTGGCTTGGTCACCTGGAAGGTTCTTAGCTCCCATTTAACAAACATTCATTAGAGAATGAGCAGGCAAATGCTCAGGTGTAATTATAGGCTCTTACTGCATCCACCCAGAGGGAGTGGGTCATTTGCCTCGCACTCAGAGACTGACCTGTATGATGGTGTTATATATGTGTTAATAAAATCTCCAGTCACACAGTCTGACTCGACAATAACAACCCCAGTTGTTTGAAAATGCCCTCAAAGTACCTAAAAATACTTCTGACCTGCAAACTGTGAAAACCTCTGCTGATAATCAGCTCCCTGGTTATTTATGGATCCAGTTTAAGGTTTTATCGCTTGTTTTTAGCAGTTTTAACAGTTTGGCACCACCAGATCTAAATAAACCTTTAACTCCTATACTCCATTCAGAGCATGGTCTACCTCTACCAATAAATTGTTCGTCAGTCCAGTCTCAGATGGAGAACCCCCCCCGACTTATACTCTTCAGTCAATCATTTTAGGACTCCTATAAAAGCTCTCAACCAGGACTCTATGTCAGAAAGGGATAAAACCCAACTTCTGCTCATTGTCTTTTAATTCTAGCTACGCAGAGCTTATCATATTTTTTTCTGACAGCATTTTTTCAGAATCAAATTTGACAAATTTCTCTTATTGCTTATTAAAGAGTACATGTGAACTGGTATTATGGCTGTTTACATGTATACTGGTCAGAGAAAGAAGTTAGAAGTGACAGGATGCAATAAGCTGCAGGTTTATTCCTGTGCACATCTGTGCTTTACTTATAGGCACAACTGGAAACTCCCTGTCTGCAGGAGAACCTTCAGCAAAATTTGGGTGCCAAAGAAAATTCCCAGTTTAGCCATAGTTAAAGCATAATTTGTGGCTTTATGGGGAAATGATGAGGCTCTTTTCTGTAGGTAAGATTTGCCCTAAAATAATCGTACTTTCTCTGGGCACAGATCAAGTTCATGTAAAAAAAAAAACAGCATTTTGTAAATTCATTTTTCTAGAAAGTTAACACCACCCATGAATGGGCTGACTTTAAGTGTGTTAGTGCACAGCAGTGGTTACATGGGTAACATAGTACCAGGCTTATATGATCAGACTGTTTTCTTTCTTTGAATTAGCTGTAGACCTAGAAGACCTAAGGTTTTCCTGTAAATGACCCCACAAACCCAAAATGCACATGTTGGCGCTACAATAATCCCAGCTTATGTTGTTTGTCCTGCACGGACGCCGTCCTGCAACACTCAGGAGGTTTTAACCTAGATTCATGGAGTCAGTCTGCACAGTTACACACAAGCAGGACTCTGTGGAAGATTAGGAACTTTCCTTATCAGCAGCGAGGGAGAAAGATACTTTCCTGCTTGTGTTTTTAGACGTTCCGCTCAGCAGTGCACCTGATGCTGTGCTGCGGGTCGTTTGATTAAAACCACAAATGAAAGCAACACTTTCTTCAGTTAGTATTTGGATTATTAATACTCAGAAAGATCAGCAGTTGCTTCTGGAAGAAATAGTTATTCCGCAGTGTCCTCTGTCAGTGTCCTAAGTGTTGGGCTTTGGGAGGGAGTGGACGGTCAGAACAAACCGCCTGTTGTCAGTCTCTGCCAGGTTCTTAAAGAGGCTCCAGCCCACTGTTCTGTCTGACAATACTCAGCATTATCTATCCACCTGCTTTTCCCACAGCCTGAAAAACTCAAAAACCTTGCATAGAAACCTAACACACTGATCAACTGAACACAAAGCTCTTAGATATGTTGAGAAAGTTCTCTTTGGTCATTTCCGAACAGCTGTCGCTTTGGGATGATGCTACAGGCCTAGGCTGCTCATTTTAGTCTGAAACACAACCTCAGTGGTGAATACACAAACAAAAGTCTCCCATAACCTTTTTAGATTTTTTCCCACGAGTCCCTTGTTTTCTAAATAGCGTCTTTCTGCCCTTATTTTCACTCTAACCAGGTTCAGTTTTTCAGACATGGACTATTGCGAAACAGAAATGCATTTGCTTTAAATGTGTGTTTGTCTTTAAATATGTTGTTAAAAAAGGACTGTGCTTGTTTTTGGCTTTACTTCTTGGAGGAAATAAAACAGCAGTTAACAAAATATAGTAAAAAAAATTGATTTAAGTTTTTATTTTTCCTCAATCAATTAAAAAATCAAAACTAGAAGCTTCCTTTAGTTTGTTCAGTTGACACATTAACCCTGCAGCATGCAGGTTACTGCTTTATAAAAATCAGATAATATGATCTTTGTTTCCTATTAGTTTTAAAAAACTACTACCTCTATCGAACCTCTATAAAAAAGCTGCTCCTTTTTTTAGTAGGTCAGACCCAAACCCAGAAATCAGAATTGGGCAGGTAAAACCCTGATCGTTTCATATCTACACAGGAAATGTATTGAACATTTCTCCTTATGTTTAGTGCAGCATTGCAGTGTTGTTATTTGCAGGAATACAGTCGTGTTTGTTAGGGTTGGGGTTGATTTGTAATCTGGGCCATATTTAATACCTTGAAAACGAGCTGAACTTGTCTAAAGAGTTCTGTCTCCTAGAAGACGTCAGCAGGACTAAAATGAGACATTATGGTATCACCACAGTATGCTGCTTGCTAAACCTTGTTGCCTGAGAGAGAAAGAAAGGAAAAAAATTATTTTATTAGTGTTGGACCCGATAAAGGCCTCAGCCACAATAAAATGTAATGCAAATTTCAGGTGTTGGCTGGAATATGCCCATCTGTTCTCTGTAATGTAAAGATTCTAGAAATAACCCTCTTTAAATCACATCAAGTTGTTATTTTTCTGCTTTTCCACCAAAAGAGACCTCATATTACCATACTGATATCTGGCAGGAGATCAGAGCCCTGAACTTCGACCTGTTGCAACCTCTCCCAGAGCCTAAATAGTCAAAATATTTAGCTGTAATCAGAAATTGTATAAATGTTCCAAGTAACTGAAAGGGGAGTGGATTTCTGAGAGGCTGTTAACATCTTAGATTCCCAGCATTACAGATACCTTTCTCGCCCCTGAGCTCGCCCCTGAGCTCGCCCCTGAGCTCGCCCCTGAGCTCGCCCCTGAGCTCGCCCCTGAGCTCGCCCCTGCCAAACCAAAGTAAAGACCAGAATGATCTCATCCAGAAGTGCTGATACATCACGGCAGCCCCTATCTCTGCTGTTTTGTGTTGCTGACGCAGAGGATCTGCAGTGATTCACCGAGCCAGTACGGCAGAGGAATGCAGTCTTATCTTAGAGCGAAGAATGAGTACGAGGAGATGTTCTACTGGACCCAGTTGTCCAGACATCTTGTGCTTGTTCTTGTAGAGTACTTGCTAGGTGATATTGGTTATTTTAGAGGTGAAGCTTGTGCCTCTGAAACTTTACACAAACTTCAATGTGTTTTAATCACGATTTTATTTGATAGACCAACACAAAGTAGTGCACAATTGTGAAGTGGATCTATGGTTTCAAATTGTTTTAATAAATAAAAATCTGATAAGTGTGGTGTCCATTCCGGGGCACCTCCTTTTAATCTGATACCCAACGAATCCAGTCCAACCAGTTGCCTTCAGGATCCACCCAGTAAGTAAAGTCCATCTGTGTGTAATTTAGTTTCTGTATGAATCCAGCTGGTCTGTAAAGGTCTTCTTTAGAAAACCTTAGTGAACAGAGAACATCATGATGACCAAAGAACACAGCAGACGAGTTAGGGAGCAGTTTAAAGCAGGGTTAGGTTATAATAAAACACCAAGCCTTGAATTTCTCACAACGGACCCCTGTTCAGTCCATTGTCCGTCTGGTGATGTGTGGCAGAAAAGTAACACTGAACATCAGCTTGACTCACCATACCCACATTGGACTGCTTTTTGTTTTTGTAAAGAAATTCTAGTGTTCAGATAAGGAAAGCAGGTAGAGACATATCCCTGTAACTGCAGTGGGAGCTGGTTCTACAAAGCTCTGAATAAATTACAGATCACTCAGATTTTTACTTTCCGTTGGTCTGTCACATGAAATCCAACTAAAATACTTTAGGGTTTCCTCCTCCAATTTGAGAAAATATCAAGTGGGATGTGAGGGTGAATTTCCTCAGGCCTGATAACAAGCTGAACCTGCTCTCCATCTGTCAGAGTCCTTCCTGCCCGACATACCAAATGACTATGGCGCCAACTAGGATGAGGCATAAAGTTCAAGTCATAGTAGTCTCAATTTACTAAAGCTGGTTTTAATAATGACAGGAAGTTTAAAAGGAGCCATTAAAGGGGTTTACGTTGCAGCATTACTGGAGCAAAGCAGCAACTTGGGAATGATTAGTTGATGGAGAGTCAGTGCAGCATGAGGCCCTCATTCACCTTTAAATCCTAACTCCTGCAGAGTGTGTTCCCTGCACCATCTGCCAAATCCTGCCTTCCCTCGTATGATTTTTTTTTTTTTTTACTGTAACGGTTGAACAAAATGTTCACTTTTCAGTCAGTGTAGTTTTAACTGGTTAGATCAGCTGGTACCTTGCATTGGGGACATGATTATTACTAATCACTAAGTGTTGTTGACTTTTTTTAACCCGAAGGATGTGTTGACAGCAACACATCCATTTGCTTTAATGATTTTACTGCAGTTCTTTCTTTTTTTGTTTACTTAAATGGTCCTGTCTTCAGCTGGTCCCATGTTTGTTCACTTTACTGACTTGACGTCCTTGTTGCCTGGAAGCAAGCATGTTGATCATAAGATAATCTTCTTTCTGTTTTGCTTCCAGGGAAACTACCAACATTCCCCTGATTGCTCTTGGTCTGAAGGAGACGAAAGAAGTTGACTTTTCTGCACCATTCAAGGTATAATACACAGGTCTTCAATTTCAAAAACTGTGTCTTGATTTAAATATATGTCCTAAAATATAAAATATGGGAAATAGACATAAAAATTGTTCAGAATTAAACGAATATGTAGTTATATAGCATTGAGATTATTTTCTTTTCATGGACACGTAAAAATAACATCCCATCCTTTAGTAATCTGTGATAAAATGCAGATTTCCATTTTGTAAACATGACCCACTTTAATAGTCATAGTTTACAGTTCGGATTTAAAACGGGACTCCTTTCATCGGGGATTTGGGTCATTTGTCTGCACCACCAGCCACCTCCTACTACATTATTAGCTGCGCCAATCACTAAGCTGGCATTGTTTTCACCTCAGCAGCAAGTGTGTGTGGGAGCTTTTTCAAAGTACTTTCCTGCAGCTACCTATCGTTGAACTACCTGCCAAACAGCAGCTTTAATGCTCTGCACGTTTTACATGCATGTCTGTCAGTATAGCCACAGTCATAAAATCATTCCAACTTTGGTCAGTAGTTGTTGAGACGCCCCGAGTAATCATCAAGCTTGGCTGCACTGAGGGAAAGTCCTCCGTTTATAGTGTGTCGCTTCCTGATCTGGATTCCTGTTGGTAATTGATCTGTGCACACACCTCGGTCTGAATCAGCAGGTGTCACCTGGCTGGCTCTGAATGAAAGCCTTTTAAAAAACATTCCTTCTGTGTTTAGGTTGGGTTTATGTGTGCAACAGAGCAGAAAAGCCCCCAAAACTGCCCACAATAAATATGTACATCTGCTGTATTTAGTGTGACTCCTGTATGTTTGACAGGACTTCATCATGGAGCACTACAACGAAGACGGAAGAACTTTTGAAGAAGAGATTGCAGACCTGATGGACCTGCGACAGGTAGTGTTTTTAAATGTTTTCTTCTAACAGCGGCTGACCAACACATTATTCACTACCGTGGGGTTAGGAAATAACCAGTTGTGTTGCTACCATTCCAAACCAGTCTTCAAATGCCTGAAAGAAGTTTGAGTGCTCACACTGCACCCTCACTGCTACAGGTATCATATAACTACATACTGTATTAAATCTTTTTTCTAACTTAGGCCTGCAGAACACCAAGCCGTAACGAAGCTGGGGTGGAGCTGCTGGCCAAATACTACAGTCATCTTCCTCTGGTAGAGAACCGATTCTTCTCCCCAACCCACCAGACCGGCATCTTCTTCACCTGGTATGCACCAGTTACTACTAATTATTGTGCTTTGCAGAAGTATTCATACCCTTTAAACTTTTTCACATTTTGTCATGTTACAACCACAAACTGTAATGTATTTTATTGACATTTTAGGTGATGGGCCAACGCAAAATAGTCCACAATTGTGAAATGGAAGGACAAGCGTTAAAGGTTTTTTTAATAATAAAGATTCGGTGTGTGGTGCGCAGTTGTTTTCAGCTGCCTTTACTTTGATACCCTTAAATAAAATCAAGGTCAACCATTTGCCTTCAAACGTTGCCCAAGTAATAGTTTCCACCTGTGTACACTTTAGTTCCCATATATAGCTCAGAGGTTTACTAGAGAACAGTAAGCAAACAGCATCATAACGATCAACGAGCTCACCAGACAGGTCGGGGATATAATCGAGAGGTTTGAAGGAAAATGGAAAGTGTGTGGCACAGCTGCAAACCTACCATCCACGTAAACTAGGGCAATGACAGCATTAATCAGAGAAGCAGCCAAGATGCCTGTGGTAAGTCTGGATGAGCTGCAGAGATCCACATCTCATATGGGAGAACCTGTTGACAAGAAAGCTATCTGGCCTCTACGGAAGAGTGCCATGAAGCAATCTATTGTTGAAAGAAGGTCATAAGAAGTCCCATTTGGAGTTTGTCACACACCATGTAAGGGACACAGCAAACATGGATGATGGTGCTCTGACTAGGTGAGACCAAAACTGAACCATTAAGTCTACATGGGAGACACTGTGTAGCAGAAAACTTAACAACCCCCTCCCTTTCACAAGATGCCTGTCCCACAGTGAAGCATGGTGGTGGCAGCATCATATTTGGGGATAATTTTCTGCAGCTATTAATGAAGCAGGGCTCCTATGAGGTAATCACTCAGGGTTGGTTGAATAAACACGACAACAGCAACATATCCTTTTAATTTCAGTTTTGAAATTTTGAAAAACATGTATTATTTTCCTTCCACTCCACAACTACGTGCTATGTCCTAATAAAATACATTGAACTTTGTGGTTGGATCCTGACAAAATGTTGAGTTTGATGAGTATGAGGTATTAGTGGGTGTCAATACTTTTGCAAGTAGTTGTATTTTGTGAAAAATTAACAAATATGATGTGCATTTGTACTTAAACCTTTAATTTTCATACTTTGTGCCTTTTTAAACGTGATGTATTAAGTAAATAATGAACAAAAGCCAGAGAGCAGTCCTGTTCTAAATCAGCTGCTTTGAGCTCCTTTGTTGGGGGTTTTCAGTATTCCGGCACCTCCTTAAGTCTGTGGATCAGCTAGTATATCCCTACCTAATGCCTCGCTTGCTTACAGGAGCCAAGATTTACGTTAGAGCCAGCTCTTTGTCTTCTGGTTGCTTTTGTCATGCAATAAGAGCTTCTAGTTGTGGAGGATAAAAATAAATCTGCATAAAATACAAAAAGTAATCACTTATTATGAAAAACATGCAGCCAATATGAAATACGCATCAAAATAAAATGAAGCTTCTGAGTAAAGAGCTTTTAGTCTTTATTTTGCTACTTTTCCTTGACTCTTTCTTAAAGTCACTATGAGAATATCTTTGTGCTGTAAACTGATCAGTATATGGTGAAAAGCTCTGGCTTTTTCCTCCAGGTACGACTCCTTCACAGGCGTTCCCGTATGCCAACAGAACCTTACCCTGGAGAAGGCCAGCGTGGTCTTCAACATGGCAGCCCTGTACTCCCAGATCGGCACCCGCAGTGACCGGCAGACAATAGTGGGCTTAGGGGAAGCGATCTCATCTTTTCAAAAAGCTGCAGGTACACAGAAGTTGAAGTGATAAGACACAGTTACTTTAGTCATTCCTAGCACTTGTAGACATTTATACTTGAATACATCTCTAAGGACATGGAAATCAGGTCAGGGGAATCAGGGTTGTAACTATAATGAAATAGTGAAAGAAACTGTCACCTATAATTCTTTTATACTATAGAAAGAACAGTCAGTTAGTGTTTTCTTGGTATTGTACATAATCACAGTAAGGACACAATAACATTGTTCAAATAAACCGCATCAGTGCAAAGACGTCAGTTCATCAGCCGGCCTCCACCCTCTGGTGACTTTTTGAAGAGGAAGAATGAATGCAGATGATGTTTCTCTGGCTTCTTGTCTTGTGGCTGAAGTCCAAAACAGCATCAATAAAATAAAGTAGCTCTCCAACTCTGAAAGGTTTTCAAGAGGCACAGTCAGATCTTGACAGATATATGGCTCCGCAGTATGGTCAGTGTTGCACTGTAATTATAGCTCTCAACTTGGCTTCAGTTCTCTCGCTTTGATGACTATTTCTTCGACTTATAATAACTAAAGCAATCATAGTGTGACAGGAAACATTGTCCAAGCTCAGAGTTGATTTAGTCGATTTGCTTCAGCGCTCTCTAGAGCTGTAGAAGAAGCCTGTTGAAGAAGCTTGGCGTAGCCTTGCAATGTAGTGCTCTGTTACTAAGTAGTGCATAACTTACTGTTGTCTGAAGGTATTCTTAAAAAACAAAGACACTCTCTTGCTGGAAATGTTGATGATGCTACTGCGTCTGTTGAGGAAGTATTTTTCTATTTATTAAAGAGGAGATTAATTACAAGGAAATGCTGCAGACCATCTGCCGTGACAGTCTGCTGTCAGTCATTAATCAGATGTTGCAGATACACATGCAGAATACTTTGAAAGATTTCAAAAAGAAGAAACTGCATTTTATTTAATTCTGATTTTAGCCAACTCTGATTAATGTTGAAGAACTATGATTGGGGAAGATAAGAGCAGAATTCACAATAATTTCTCTAGTCTTTTTGCCGTGAGTCGGCATAAATTATTCATATTAGGAGCATAAGTGACGTCACGCCAAGTGTGTGTGAGAGCAATCACACACACACAAAATGATAAATTATTATAGAGGTCCCCTTTTAAACTGCCTTTATCATCTTTTATTAGCAGTTAGCCAAGTTAGTGCAGCTAACATTAAAACTGCAGGCTAATGTGTATTTCCTAGGGAATATAGATCCTTAACTTATACTTATAGGCTGCTAACATTTTTCCTAACACAGAATGTCCCATTACACGCAGAGGTTGAAATAACTCTCCATCAACTAATCATTCCCAAAATAACTTTGGTGTACTCCCCTAACCCATCCTGTTATCCACTTTAAGTCTTGTTCTCTTGCTCTGACTATGACTATATCTTTAGAGACAGAAAAAGATTTTCTTCCGGTAGGCTTCAGAGAAGAAGAACTACCAAGATAGTTTAGGAGCCTCTAGGATGAGATAAGCTGTGGACCTGCTGGTTGTTGCAACACTTTAAAGCAACTCATACCTGCATATAGGCAATTCTGATCAACACGACTCGCTGTCTTTGGTCATAAATGCTTTCAAGCCGTTTTGTTGGGAATTCTGTTAACTCCAACATTTCCTTCAGGTATGCTAAGCCATCTCAAGGAAACCTTTACCCACACTCCCAGCTACGACATGAGTCCAGCCATGGTCAGCATGCTGATTCGGCTGATGATTGCTCAAGCACAGGAGTGCATCTTTGAGAAGATTGCACTGCCCGGGATCCTGAACAAGTTCAATTCCCTGATTAAAATGGCCCAGGAGGCCGTTAAGGTAAATAGTAACAAATGTGCATGAACTGTACATAATGTGCTTGTCCCAGTAGTTAGATTTTCTCCAGATCATTGCTTTTAATGTCCACTTTGTTTTTCCATCATTCTCTTCCTGCCAGGTCTCAGAAATTTACGATCAGGTCCATCAGTCCATGATCCAGATGCCGATAAAAGACAATGTGCCGTCCTTCTGGTCCACCATGTCACTGGTCAAAACCAACCACTACCTTGCCATTGCACATCACTTTTTAGCTTCAGCACTGCTGGATCATGAGTGTAAGAAACCTTTCTCGGAAGGTTTTTGTATTTTTCCCCCACAGTTTGAAGCAAAAAAAATGTGACGGAGAGAGTGAGACAACCTCCTTTTTCACACCATCTCCATCAAAAAGACCAATATCTCTTATTCTACAGGGTCCATGTTTTTATTAGAGCTTGCTCCAATCAGTTCTGTGTTTCTATACTGTCGCTGCCTAATGTTGAACATGCAGTTCTTTGCCTTTAATACTGCTACTGTCAGTCTTGCCAGATGACTGAACTGAACTACATCCCTAACACTATTACACAACAGCCATTTAACCCTTGTGTGGTGTTCTTATTGTTTTTACTCAGCCAATGTTTTTGGGTCTGGTGGACCCGTTGGATTTTGTGATTTTTAATGCCTCACAAGCAAACACTTAATTAAAATCATGATATGAGTGGAAACAAATTTACAATTAATTTACATTAATTGTATCATTTTTCCTTCAGTGAATAATGAAAATGGGTCCCACAGACCCAAACACCACACAAGGGTTAAGGATTCACACACAGACAAACACACACAAACTCAGAAGCTTTCTCCATAGAAACTGCCATCAACAGACAGTGGAAAAAAAGCCAAGGAAAGGATTTCAAGTAGAGAAAAATATGTTTGGAACAGAGTTGAAATGGTGGAGGATTAAAGTGATGTACTATCGCTATTTCTGTCCACATAACCAAAAACCAGTGCAATCCTGTTCCTGGTTTTGTAACTCTAATGGTTGTGTAACGGTGGCAATTGATTAGTTGCGATGTACATTTCCACTGTCCAATGAAATATCCTTTGTGTGCTAACTGCACATGTTGGAAGAGGCTAAGATGAAAACAATTTGAAAACACTAGAATCTTCCTAGAGGATGACTAACTCTTGGACTAGGACACAGCTAAATAGAATAACATGGAAACTAAGCAGCTTTGAGTCTGGCAGCTCATTAACAAATTCCTGTGAGAAGCAATTAAGCACAGGACGGCAGAGAATAGAGAAAGGATCCAAGCAAGAAACAGCATTAACTGATGACAGCAGTAGAATAGAGATAAAACACAAATACCAGCAAATAGTTCTGCCTCAGTGAAGCAAGCTGTATGATCCAAACCCAAAGAAAGTTCTGCTGTTTGAAATGTTAATCAGGAAAGACAGACCACTGTTTATTTTGATTAGCTTCGTGATTTTACAAAAAAAGTCTTTGAATTCCGGTTTAATCCTAATATTTACCAAAATCAGCAAATATTTTCAAATGTTGTCACATAACCACCACAGTGTATTTTATTGGTACTTTATGTGATGAACCAACACAAAGTGGTGGATAGGAGGATGATAATTGTTTTTTAAATTATTCTACAAATAAAAATCTGAATAGTGTGGTGTGCATTTGTACTCAGCCTACTGATATCCTTACATAAAATGAAAAGTCATTGAACTGGTCAAATCTGTTAAAGGCTCTTATTGGATGAAACCAAAGTGTGGCTTTTTAGCAGAAAGCACACAATGAACCTGGCACCATTCCCACTTTGAAACATGGTGGTGGCAGCATCATGCTGTGGGGACGCTTTTCTTCAGCAAGGATGGGAAGAAGTCAGAGTTGATAGGAAGATGGATGGAGCTAAATACAGACTTGAGACTGAGGTGGAGGTTTACCTTCCAGCAGCACAATGACCCTAAACATACAGAGCTACAAAGGAATTGTTCAGATCAAAGGATATTCTTTTGTTAAGGTACTCTGAGAAAACAAAGAAAACCATTCTTCAATTTCCTTTCACTTGACAAACATGCTCTACTTTCTATTGGTCTATCACATGAAATCCTAGATTCAGCTTAGCAAAATTTTAAATGTCTGGCAGTTTAGAAATGGCTGTTTCTCAGTCACAGATCGTTTTCTCCTCTGTGTTTAGTGGGTCCCAATGATGATGAGGATCAGCAGGAGAAGGCCTTATCTCAGGTGTATGATCAGCTCCCTGAGGGATGCTCCCCACTGGGCATCCTGAAGAACAAAGATGAGCGTGAACGTATTGGTAAGTTAAGCACAGCAGAGGGAATAAACCTAACGAGATGCTGCCTTGCCTTGGCAACACAGATGGCCGTTGCATCTTTGACCATATTTTGTGTATTTTTTTCCCTCTTTTATCTGTTTCTCTAGGTAAAGCTCATTTTCGTCGTGCCATCTCTGGTCACGAAGAAGCTCTAAGGAATTATGGTCTGTGCCAGCACCTGGACAAGCTAAAGGTTCTGCAGGAAATTTTAGAAGCCAGCCACCAGCGCTCACTCAACAAGTACAGTGACTATGAAAATGAGGAAGAGTTTGCTGACTACTTTGAAGCTCCAGACATCATCTGTGAGTCCTGGGGCTGTTTTAAACGAAGCAAATATCCTGTTAGCTTTAGCACAGGATGTTAAGATAAGATTTGAGGAATCTAGTCTGTCTTTGTTAAGAGAAAACCTTGCAGTGATTGACTTAGCAACAGAACAATGACCTGAGTGTCTCCATAACAAATGCTTCCTAAGCTCAGAGACCATTGTGTTGACTTATGTGGTTTGTCTCTCAGGAAACCTGACATATAAAGCTTCTATGTTGTGTTCCACACCAGTTTTATTAACTTTGATAAGTGACAGTTATCTCTGCACTCAGGTGATGTAATGTTTACACTGTTACCACCCAGCCCTCCTCCCTGCAGGACAGCAGCTGTAATGTGCTGGTGACACATTGTAAATGACTGCATTGTTTTTGCTCCTCCTTTCCACAGCCAAAACAGAGCATAAAGCAGAAATGGAGCTTCCTGCTTCTACAAAGGTGAAAGTCACCGACTTTTTCCAGAGGCTGGTATGTGGGCTACTAATATCCTTTCACTCACAATTGCTGTTTTTCCACCTGATACTATGGTTGGTTTATTCATCAAGTGTTATGAAATGGCTCTGGATTTGTGTGTCTATGACATGAAGGATCTTCTTAGAATTGAACGCACAGAGTTTTCTGCCACTTTTGAATAAAACCAAGCAAGGGTGAGTCCAGGAAGCTCTGGCATATTTGGTCATGTGTGTGAATGCATCTCATTTCCTAAGCCTCCTGGACTTTCATCCAACACAATAAATGCAAAACTAACACTAACCGTGGATGGAGATGGGTGGAGCTTGGTTGAAGCTTTTCTCTGGGTATGGTGGTATAAATTGTGATGAAGCTAAGAAAAGTGGAACTTCTTATTATTTAATCGTATTGTTGTGTGGTAGTATTGATATTTTGAATTTTCTTTTTGAATTATGATTAAGCCCACTGTTTCCATTCCTTAAAAAAGTAATCAAACTCATTATATTCCATTAGCGCCACATGCTTTAATGTATTTTAATGAGATTTTATGTGGTAGACAAAAACAAATAAATACATCACTGTGAAGCAGTCGCTGCTGTTTCACCTAAATCAGAACAAAGTCTTAAAAGATCAGCATGCGTTAATCAGAGAAGCAGAGGCCTATGGTAACTCTAGAAGAGCTGCAGAGATCCACAGCTCATGTGGGAGAACCCATAGACAGGACAAATATTACTTGTGCTCTTACAAATCAGACCTTTAGTAAAAAGTCATAAGAACAAAGCCATTTTTGAAAGAAAGTTTGCCAGAAGCCATGTAGTAAGCACAGCAACATGTGGAAGAAGATGCTCTGACCAAATGAGACTAAAACGTAAATTTCAGGCCTATATGCAAAATACTAAGCATGTGCACATTACCCTGAACGCACCATCCCCACTGTGAAACGTGGTGGCGGGAGCGTCATGCGTTTCTTCAGCAGGGACAGTATAGCTGGTCATAATTGATGGAGCTAAATACAGGACAACCCTGGACTTAAATCTATTAGAGGCTAAGGCAGAGATTCATCTTCCAGCTTTACAATGACCCTATAAATGCGACCAGAGCCACAGTGGACAAGTTTAGATCAAAGCGTATTTATGTATTAAAATGGCCCAGTCAAAGTCCAAGAGAAAACATTTGCAAAGCTGGCAGACATGTAACACAAAAGACTTGTGGCTGTAATTGCAGCAAAAGGTGGTTGTACAAAGTATCGTCTTAAGGGGCCGGAGGAAGTGTAGACAGCCCATTTCTACAGATATTTGCAAAATGCAAAAACCTTTTTGAAAACATGATTTGGATTAAATTGCACACTGCTTCTTGTTAGTCTATCACACAACAATCCAATTAAATACATTAATGTTTGTGGTTGTAATATGAAAAAATGTGAAGGATTTCAAGTGGTATTACTCGTTTTACAAGGCACTGTAGCCCCCCAGCAGCGAATCCTAAGCTTGGAATGAAGGAATGTCACTATTTGCTATGTTATTGTGATGGGTCAACATCTCACTGATGCTTGAATTATCTGAGACAATTGCAGACATTAGGCTATGTCTCTTTGGTTAAACCCAGTTTACTACAGGCATCAGTTTCAGACAGCGGGGGGTAAAGCCTCAGACCATAAGTACCTCTGTTGTTCCTGTCATAAAATCCAACCCACCTCTTAACAGCTTAAGCACAAGATTGTAATCTTTTCAAAGATAAAGAAGACTGCCAGATTAAAACTTCACAAATAAATTAAATAAATGTAAACATATTTCAGGGCTTTCTTTGTTGTAGAAACAAAATGAAGGAATAAAAGAATCTTCTTGGTTAAAGGGATCAAGGGGGGATTTATTTTTCCATCACGTGTATGTGAACCTCTCTGCATTCCCTGGTGCCAAATATTTTTACACAGTTACATTTCCAACAGCCAAACACAATCTTCAACTATGAAACAAGGAACACTGGTGCAAAAGAACATAAACCTTTGCATTCTGTAAGCATTTCTCACATGCAAAATTATAAGGAGGAACTTTTGAACATTTTGTTTTCTAAAAGAACTACTTCAGTGTTGTTCTTGTATGTCTTTTGTAAATCTTAATGTTTAATGAAGAGGGAATGTATATGATTACTTTTTGCTTAATTTGCAATGGAGTCTGGACCAAACAGGAATTTTCCTCTGATTGCTGTGTTTCAACAGGTCAAATGTCAGTGAGGACACAAGAAACTGGAAAGCCAGTTTGACTCCAGACATTTACCAATACAAAGCTCAACAGGAAATTGTCCTTTTGGATCTAAAAATCAAATTAACCCAAGCATTTCCACCCTGTGTCCTCTCAGGGCCCACTGTCAGTCTTCTCAGCCAAGCAGAAGTGGACGGCCCCAAGGAAGATCCATGTTTGTGCAGAGGACAGAGACCTGGGTTTTACACTGAAAGGAGAAGCCCCAGTTCAGGTGGTCTCATTGGACCCTCTCAGCCAAGCTGCTGTAAGTCAAACCACATTCTTTAAAACTGACTGCACAGGATGTTACACTTGGAACGCCAAACTCAGGCATAACGCACTAGCCACAAAACTAAAAAAGCCAAAGTCTGCATCTCAAATTTCAGTTAAGAAAGTGAAGATGTGCATGGTGTTTCATCCAGCGAGGAGGAGCTGGAGGGCAGGAGAAAACGTATCTTATAGCAGTAGCTTGGACACCTAACAGACCAACACTCTATAAAGGAATTTATAAGAAATTTGAGTGGATCCCAGTCTAGCTGTGATTCACCCCAGTGGTGACTGATCACTTGTGCCAAAAAGTTTAATTCTAAATGTAAATGCTAGGGCTCAGATAGATGTTAGAATTGGTGCTCCAGTTGTGACCTACATGGTTACTCTGATGTGCACGTCACTCAATCTCTGTAAGTTATCCATTTAGTTTTGTCACCATTTGTTGTTTTACCTTAATACATCCAAACTAATTCTACACATGTTATGGCTGAAAGGGAAATTAAAAGTACTGATATATAATCAGACAGCAGCTCCTGTCTTAAGCTTACTCATTCATTTGGCTCAGACCCTGAGAAAAGTGGAGTTAGTGCTAAAGCTAATTGTCATGGGTAGACAACAAATCATTTACGTAATACTATTAATTTACCTGATACCATCTGCAGAGGTTTTGTGCCGAATCATAAAAAGTTAAAACTACAGTAAAACAATGAGTTTTAACAGGTGTTGCCTCAGTGGTCTATGGTACTGGCTCATTGAGCTGTTGTAGCTGTTAAATGCATTTTGTTGTTCTAATGCCTCAGTTTGTTTATTTCCTCCCTTGAAACCAAGTTTTCAGTTGTTTAATAAGCCAAAGGAGAGACTGTGAAGAGTACCCTGTCAATCTGACCTATTTATTTTAACAAAGCTCACCCATGGCTGTCCGCATACTGGATCTTTGGGGAAAGTAAGAGCGTTCACTCTGTATTTTTTCTGTGTCACCAATAAGTGGTCACACATCTATTGGACATATTTATTTCCATTAGGCTTCTTTTTGTCTAACAAACTGTAGATTTTCCATTTACAGCCTTATTCTAAGTTATCATTCATATATGGAAGTGAAATCGCTCTTTTTGTGTCAAAAAGTGTGTTAAAACTACTGATCAACTTTACAAAACATTGGAAAGGCCAATTGTAATTCATTTAGATTTGATATTAGATTTTTATCATTATAAAATGTGATGTGTTTTGCCCTGTAGTATTCCGCTTTGGCCAATATTTAAACAACCACAGTTGGCTTGGTTGCAGTGGGCAGTTTGGACACTTTCAGAGAATATAAAATAGGTTCAGATACTCACAAAATTGATAATGTTTGACTGTTTAATCTGAATAAAGTCAGTCTCTAAGGGCTAAACAGGATTCACATCTAGAAATGTTAGAAGGTACTCCCCTCCTCCCTCCTGACACTCTGGCCACTTAATTAAATTAAGAAATGGGGAGTATTTACGCCCTAAAATCCTTTATAGCCTGACAGCTCATTAAGATGTGCTAACAAAAAGCAACCCTTAATAAGCTGTACAGGCTATCCAAGGAAACAGATTAGTAATGGGGTATAAGCTTTACTAGGCTGAACCCTTAGCAACCTTTTAATAAAGCATTCGGCATAATTTTCTGTTTAAGACTTACTGATTCTGCAGAGATTACTGACCAGCTCAGGTGAATATAGATCAAGCAATTACAGAGAAATGGTTCAACTCCTGCGTGTGGATATGGACTTACTGAGAAATAAAGTGCTCTGCTGCACACACACACTCACCGCTGTGCTGATTGTAGCTGCCTTAGGGTAGGAAACTACCTTTCTAACTGTTGTTCTTTGATTTTTCTCTTTAAGGTTGATGGACTGAAGGAGGGTGACTATATTGTTGCTGTGGGTGACAGAGACACCAAATGGATGGGTGTGAGTGACATGATGCGACTTCTGAAAGATGTGGATGAAGAGGGGATTGAACTCCAGGTGGTCAGCATAATCGACAACAGCCCTACCATGGTATGTCTGGACCAATTACTGAGGAAATGATTAAGGAAGCTCTTATGAGACAGCAAAAATAATATTTAGAAATCAAGTATGTTCATGATGGAGCTTTCCAGTGCGATACAAAAGGATTCATACCCTTGAAAATGTTCATGTTAAAACCACAAACTTTAATGTATTTTACTGAGTTAATCAGCGATACCAAACAACACAAGTTAGCACATAATTGTAACGTTGAAGGAAATGATCCAAAATTGCAGGTAAAGAATGGAAAAGTGTAACATGCATTTAATCTGATACCCCTAAATAACATTCAGTTCAACCAACCAACAAAGAGTCCACCTGTGTGGTGAAAACCTAACACTGCTCATCACTCTAAACACATTAAATAGGGCGTTGGCAGCATCATGTTGGGAATGCTTTTCTTCAGCAATAGCAAACGCATTAGCAATAGGTAGGCTGGTCGGAGTACATAGGATGATGGATGGAGCTAAATTATGTGCAATCCTGAAAGAAAAACTGCAAGAGGCTGCAAAAGACTAGTGTGGAGGTTCATCTTCCAGCCTTTGGGCCTAGTCAAAGTCGAGATCTACAGTAAATTCAACTGTGGCATCTGTGGCAAGACTTTAAAATTGATGTTTAGACTCTCTCATCCAGCGTCAGCTTTTTTGCCAAAAATTGTGTCTCTAGACATGCAAAGCTGGTAGAAACATCCCCCAAACAACTTTTAGATGTAACTGCAGCAAAATGTATTGACCCAGGGAAACTGAACAATGCATGCTGCACTTTTCGCATTTTTAGTTTTAAAGGTTTTTTAAAAACATCTATCATTTCCCTTCAACCTCACAGTGATGCACTACTTTGTGTTGGTTTATCACAGGTTTTTGAAATGTCCCAAACTGTAAAAAGTCACTGTAAATAGTAATGAATCACATTTGGTTTCTCCCACTGTGCTTACAGTAATGAGTGTACAATGATTAGATGTTTGTGTTACAGGGTGTGACATAGTTTTTTTTAATGTAATGGCCACAGAAGTTAGTTGCAGGGCCCCTATGTATTTCAGACTGATATGAAAAAAAGAATAAAAACTAATAAACTGTTTCTACCCAGCCAACAAAGAGTGCCACCTTCAGCGGAAACCTGCCCAAGACCTACTCCATGATCTGTCTGGCGTACAACGATGAAGAAAAGCCTTTAAAAGCCCGCAAAGTGAGCAAGAAGTCATCATTCCTCAGCTGGGGTCTGAAGAACAAGATGAAGAGCGCCAGCACCTTAAGTCTGCCAACAGCCGACCAGTCCGGTACTCTCCCCTGGAATAAACCCATTCCCACCTTCCCCAGCTCCAGTTCCTACAACAATGACAGTGCCTCCCACTGAGCTGGATGCAGGGTTCTAGTGCAGTGTGCACACTCAGCCTTTAGCCGAATACAGCGCTGTGCTATACCCGTACTGGATGTGTTTTGATACAGCATTGCTACCCTTTGGGTGTTTCCACTCACAAGTATACAGCTTGTACATCACCAGCATTAAAACGTATGAAAAATAATAACTGTGCCAAATACTGCACACAGGCTCCCTTGCTATTATATAGACCTAAGCTAGCGCTCCATCTTAAGAAAGCTAGGATAATGGAGAATCATAACATTCCATGCCAGTATGTGAACAGCACGGTATGGCTGCAAACATAGTTCATCTAGAGACAAAGAAAAGGTTTGTGAGCACACCCATACTGGTGCCCACTGCTTTGCACGGCAGTGGTTGTAATGTGGGCTAAGAGGTCTGCAGCATCACTGCTTGTTACAGAAACATTGAACAGCTGATCAGTGAGGGAAAACAAAATGTGCTGTGAAGTTTTTCTCATGTCTAGGAAATAGGAAGATTTTTAGAATGCAATATCTGATAAGCTGCTAAATCATAACTTAGTTTTGTGTTACTGTCTTTTTGTATTTGAGAGACAGCCTTTGAAGACTGTGTTTGAGCTTTGTGCCATGTCCGGAACACAGTGTAAATAGAAATGCATGTATTTTATTTTTCACTTTTTACTAGTCATGCTCTGGCCCGCATGCCTCCACGTCTCTGATAGGCCAAGATGAATCATTTACCAATCTGATTTGTGTTACCCACCTTGGTCATTTGTAGGAAGCTGGAGCTGTGCGCCTTTATTTATGTGAATCTGTATGTCGTCAAATCTATTTGAATAGAAGGGAAGAATGTGGTTCCACTGATGTTTGTGATGCACACTTGGACAGTAAGGAGTGGCTCGGATCAAAGCCCACAGTCAGCCTTCTGATCTGTCTCCACATGCCTTAATGTTAGTTACAACTCACATTTTACTGACACTTTGCAGTGTTGGACTGACTCTTTATCTACAAAGTAGATTCTTTTATTCGTTTGATAATCAAATTATTTATATTATTAAAAAAACACAAAAATAAATGAATATATATTTACCTTTAAGTTTAGTTCAAGTTCTAATTTGTTGCTTGGTGGATTTCTGTCTCTTGGAAGAATGTATTTTATTAGCCTTGATAAACTTGTGTACTTTACCTTTTTGTCTTTGTAAAATATTTTTTGTAAGTGTTTTTAAACAGTTATCCTAATGAATATGTAATATTCGGTACTGTCTCTGTTTACTTTAACACCGTGTTTAAGTACCATTTTTGCTGAATCAGACGTAAAATGTCACATTGTTGTAGAGGACTGTGCAGTGATTGCTCCCTGTGGTGGATGGATATTAGATTTTTGTTTATGCCGCAGTGCCTGGTGGTACTAGGTGCCTTGGTGTGTATGCAGAAGGTTTGGTCTCCTCATCTTGCAATGCTTTCTGGTTGGCTCGCTCCATGTTCTGCACTTTGTGCTGCATAGCTGCTCATTGTTAGGTCTTTGTCATATGTGTAAAATCAAATAAAACGGAACAAACAACAGGGGCAAGATGAATTTTCTGAAGTATTTGTCAGGCTTATTGTATCTGGAGTCAACAACGCCGAGCAGGTAGGAAATGTCTGGAATGAAGTTTGACCAACACACACCCAGACAGCAGATTTTCAACAGTGTGTAAGTCAGACTGGTAGCACATGACGCCCTAATCCATCATTGCACAGAGAAACATGTGATTACATATTACTCATTTGAACTTTTTATGGCCTTAATTATTTGATGGGCAAAGTGTGGCTATTGGCTTTTGTCTTTATCAAGTTAAAGTTTATTTCTTGTTGAACATTTTGCATTAGGCCATCAATAAAACTGTCTTTGATAAAATGTTATCAAATAAGATCTAAATTTGAAGAAAAAAATAATACACTGGGCAAATAAACCAGTTTGTCTGGAGAAAAAAACGGAAGTATTCTGTTCAACTAGAAAGCAAAGAAATAAAGAGGTGATGCCAACATTTTGTGGCACCACTGGAACAATGGCTTAAAAGCCTTATTGCAGTATAATATCACACTGAAAAATCTAGAACGATTCATCCTTTTAATTACATTTATACAACAGGGAAAAGAAAATGCTTTTAACAAAATAACCCATGGCTCAGTTTTGGATACTTAAACAGTCCTTGCAAAATAAATTTAACAATCATTCTTTTTATTTTTACTTTTTCTTAATTTGATGAGAAACTTTCTGAGAAAGTTTTGAATTAGTTCTGAAAAACATTCCCTGGAATATAAATAAGATGTGAATACGAGGCCCATTTACCTTTAAGTAACCGGCCACTAGGCTGGATGATGATCCATATTCATTTTGCCACCACGTCATCAGGTTGGTAAGGTTTGTAAGGGGAGTAAAAAAAACATCTAAAGCTTAGTGTTAGTGAACGGAACTAAAGAGTGGTATCTAGGAGTCACCAAATCTTGCGAGCAATAATTAGAAGACAACTTGACAATAAATACCGTGAGATTATTCTGCTGCGATTGGCTCTATTTTTAAAACGTATTACACATCTGTACCATGGGTGTCAATAATTGTGGGTAACACTGATTATAAAAAAAATGCTTTAAGCAGCTCTCATTTTCAATTGGAGACTTTTCCAGAATCACTGGAAACGGTTACCTCTCCTCTGATTTTGTGTACCATGATATTAAGACCTCAGAGCTCTGTCTGAGTGAAAGGTGCAAAAGTTTTGGGTCTCTGATGCTTCTACAAACAGTCCAAACTAATAAAAAAAACATTTGCCGTTTTTGGCATTAAATGAATGTTCTATTTTTTTCTAGAAAATGCGCGGTTTTCAAAAGCTGTGTAATTGTGACGTCACAATTTCACTGGCACCTAGCAGTGTTACCTGAGTCCCGCCCCTGACTAGCAACTGAAGTGGAGCTCCACCCACTTGATTTTCAGTAGAGGATCACGTTGGTGGTTTTACCTTAGACACGATTTACAATGGCTACCCTCAAAGGCATATGTTCTGCTACAAAGACCCACATGTCGAGGCACGCTGTCAGCAGGAAAATGTTGAAGATTTATTTATTTTTTGACAGTAGGCAAACAAGAAAGAGGGGCAGGCATTCAGCAAAGGTCACTGGGTCCAGGACTCGAAGCCAGGGCCCAATCGCAGACTATAGCCTCTACATATATAGTCGCACATTTTTAACCCCTACACCTCCAGCGCTGCACCCTACATTGGGAGAATGTGCTTCATTTTATATCGTGGCTTCATTTTATGTTTGAGGGCACTGTTCCAGTCACATTGCGAAGACAGTACCAGTTTGCACGAATCACTTCACCACGGACTGCTTTGAGAACTCACATCAGAACACGTCAGGATTTGCAAAAAGACTTAGACTGAAGAAAAATTCAGTCCCCACTGCTTGTGGTAAATCTGCAGACAACAGAAATGTAAGTACTTTTTTCCGGCTTGTTGATGTTTGCCGCATGTTATCCCTCTCTTTCCACCCCATTTCCTGTTGGCTCACTTTTGAAAGAATTGGGAAAAATAAAGGCCACTAGTGCCTAAATAAATATGAAAAAAAATAAAACAACACAGGAACAGGAACACGATGTGAGTCCACCAGGACACCCTTGTCTGAGAACATGAGAATAGAAACGCGAGGAGGGTCCACCGGGACATACTAGTCAGAGAACTTGGGAACAGGAACGCAAGGTGGGTTGTCCTCTACCCCCTCAGAGAACTCAGGAACAGGAATGTGAGGTTTGAGTGGAGTTGAGGAAGGCTGAACAGGAAATGCAGATGGCGACGATGAATATGACGAAGCCAGATGGCAACAAAGATGATAACAGAGCCAGGGGCATCGATGGCAACAATGGAGATGATGATGGTAATGAAACTGAAGGATGCACAGTGGGAGCCTTTAATGCAAATACTGTTGACAACAGAGCAGCTGTTACTGCTATAGGTATGGGTGTGAGAACCACTGCTGCTGCGGGAACAGCTGTTGCTGCAGGCGAGGACCAGGAAGACACTGTGCTGGAGCTTGCTGACTGGCAACAGGAGGAGCAGCCTCAGATGCACTCAGGAGACATAAAGAAGGCTCAGATACTGCTGAAGGCTGCTTAGAAGGTGAAAAAAATTATTCTCTGCTGTAGTTCACAGGAGGGCTCTGAAGGAGCTTAGGAATGCTGAGGATTTGCCTGTGACAAGGAGCTAGCCTGGAACTTGGAACCCTGAGATTAGGTCAGAGACGCTAGGGCGGGAGTAAAGACGTCGACCAGACCCTCCAGAAGTGGAAAGGAGGTGTTGGTCAGACCCATAGAACCAGGAGTGGGGTATCTCAAAGACGGTGTCATCTTCAGTGGCAGGAAGAGGGAACAGGAGGATCTGAGACGGGAGACGGAGAATGGAGCTGTGTCTGAGACATGTAACCCTGCTGATCCTGGTGGAGGAAGTGTGAGGCTTCAAGCACAGGTTCCGACAGCAAGGTGGACTGGAGATATCGCCATCCTCGGCACTGAGCTGGTGGTCCGCGTTGTGGAGAGGACTATCACTGCAGACAGATTCCTGGAAAAGGGATTATCAACCTCTAGCTGCTAAAAACCAATCGCGAAACAACAGTATCATCATACCTGGGTGTATTCTTATTCACCTCCTCCCAACACTATTGCAGTAAGGAGATCATCTCCACTCCAGCTGCTGGCTCCTTTTTCTTGCAGAATTCTTCTGTAAGAGAGTGTGTGTTTGGAGTCAGACCCAGGCAAAGACAGGAGCTGTGGATGAACATAATAATTCATTAAATGAGGATGAGAAAGCATAAAAGGGAGAACAAGGAAACAAGACCAGGAACACGGGGGAGTCACAGGCACAACAGCAGGAAAAACCAGGCATGAAAACAGGGATTGTAACATGAGGATCCAGTGGAGAAAAATGACCAACAGAGGACTTCAATACTAAATGACAAGTGGAAAATGGCACTGGATGACCGGGAGGTCCTACTGAGAAAGCGCAAAGATTTGGAGGGTTCCAGCAATGGCAAAGAAGGTTACAAGGCAGGCAGCGAAAAAGGTCTAGAGGCGGCGAAGTGAAGAGGTCTGCAGGTCGGAGACACAGAAACCTTGGAATTCTGAATGTAGACAGAACAAAAGAATGAACTATGAAACTAATACTATAATAGCTGTGTAGAAATAAGTTTTCTTACTCTTTTTGTTGACTTGGTTTTGTTATCTTCCTCCTCCTGACTGGTGGTGTTAAATGTGGAGGTTTAAAAACTGATGAGATTCAACCTGGGGTGATCAGAGACATCAAAAGGTCTGCAGAGTCTGGTCCTGGAATCAGAAACCCTCAGAAAAATTCTGCAGTGTGACCTAAAATCCAACAGTAGTTTGGATTATTTTATGTCTATTCTTTTTTATAATCTTTCTGTGTTGCAATATATGACCATGTTATTTATAATCTTAATAAAAGTTTACAGAGACACCGAATCAGTAATACAATATCTCTCTCTATTCCCCTTCTTTACTGACCCCATGCTTTTATTTGGTCTCAGATACAACAAGATGAGGATCATGATACAGGTAAATATGATGAAGGGGATGACGCTGGTTCTAGTTGGTGCTGGTTCTGATGAAGAAAATGCCAAGGACGGCACAGGAGGGGATGATGGCTCTGATGATGAAGATGACAGAAGTACAGAAGAGGGGAATGTTTCTGAATATGATGCTGAGGATGTCACAGGAGATCACGATGGTTCTGATGATGAAGCAATTCCAGGAGAGGATGACTACTCTGATGATAAAGATGCTGAGGATGGTACCTGAGAAAATGGTTCTGATAAGGAAGATACTGAAGGCGTGGTACAAAGGTGCATGATGGTTCTGATGAAAAAGATAATGGTTGTATTAGTAACCCTTAACACAAGGGTTCTGCTGCAACCATGAAGATGAGGGTTGTGCTGGAACCATGATAAAGAAGACAGCACAGGAACCATGATCCTAGAGATACTGACTCTAAAGATGATGATATTGATAATGATGACAGCAACCCAGGAAATGATGAAGATAAGCTGAAGAGAAAGAGGGATGCTTTGTTCAAGGAGGGTGCCAACAAAGGAGATGACGCAGCCAACAATGAAGATGGAAATGATAAAGACTTGGGAGGGAAGGACGTCTGCAGCACTGGAGATAGTGGAAGAGCTGCAGCAACCCTGGGAAAACTGAACAGGGTAGTTGTTCAAGTGGGCATCGTTTCTCTTATTCAAAGGAGCACAGAGGTGAAACAGCATCAGGAACCTTGTAGAAAGAAAGTGAAGTTAAGGGCTCAGCCACCAGCAATGAGATGGCAGAGTTTCTGTGGTGACAAGATGGGGTCCACAGCTCCAACGACAAGGCAAAATTAAGTGGCGCTGACTGCAATGCCAAGGACTTTGGGAGACACCTGGGTGAGGCAAAGGAGGGAAGGAAGAGTGTACCTTGCCACAAGATCAGGAAAAGAAGCATTCTCATTGTGGGCGTCTCCTTCTGGGACTGAGACCCAGTTCTGCTTTACCAGAAAGGTGACTGCTGCCTCCCGCTGGGTCCAATGAGCTGGATTTCTTTGCTATGTTTGGTATAGTGAAGAACCCAAATTCAGGCAGGAAGCAAATAGTATCATGTGAATGTGGATTCATTAGCAAAACCAAAACACAGGAACTTACAAACCAGAACCACAACCAGAAATATGGGAAAGACAGCAAAAGATTCTAGCAAGAAGCGACTGAAAATCAGATTAAATACTGTGAGAGTGGATTAGTGTACGAGTAAGAGGTGAGTCTAATAAACTGCATGGGTAATAGCTGTGTGATGAAGTATGACTAAAATGTAAGCACTGCCATGAAGCGTGGAGAAGTACCAGAATAACACACTGAATCATTCATTCATTCATGGTGGTGTTGGTGGTATAGAGACAACAGAGTTCTGCAGGGTCCAGATGAAATAAAATAGATAGGAATTTGTTTGCTTCAATTATTATTTCCATAATGTTTACATAGTAATACTTTTCTTCTGATTTTGTATCATCTACAGCTATCATCTACAGCTAGCTCTACATGCTCTACATCAGGCTTATTCTTCTGCTCTTAAGGTGTCCAAGAAAGCTCTTTACCATCGTAAAAATCCGGGTTCGCCAACGGTAGTTCTGCCTTCCTGAATTCCAGAGTGATCCTAAATTAAAAAGTAAATTGGCGTACAATATCTGCTGTATATTTAACATACTGTACTTTCTGGACATTTGCTCACCTTTTCCTTACACTGTAAAAGTCAGCAGCTCAGATGATGGCGCTCTGTTTAGGTCACTGTAGAACTCATCTGCATCCTCCATCAGCCCAAAGCCCAGAGACTCAGTTCAGCATAACATTCAGTAACACATACAAGGACAACAGAGCTGAAATCCAGCAAACAGAGAAGAAACCAGAAGGGTTGTCTCGCTCCTTAGAAATTTTACCTTGTCCCAGAAGCGTTGTCTCACTCCTTAAATATTTTAACTAGTCCCCAGAAATGTCTCACATCCATCCATCCATTTTCTATACCTGCTTCCTCCATAGTGGGTCACGGGGGAGCTGGTGCGTGTCTCCAGCAGTCTACGGGCGAGAGGCGGGGTACACCCTGGACAGGTCGCCAGTCCATCGCAGGGATATTAACGTTTCACCAAAAGCTCCTAAGAAATTTTAATGTCTCCAGAAGTGTTGTCTTACATCTTAGAAATTTTCATTTGTACCCTGTAACGTTGTCTCGCTCCTTAGAGATGTTAAGTTGTCCTCTGCAGCATTGTTTCCTCTTGTATTGATTTTACTCTATACCCAGCAGCATTATCTAAGTCTGCAAGCATTACCACCTAAGTCTCAGTGTCTTGCCCAAGGACACTTTTACATTTGGACAGGAGGGTTTTGGGATCAAGCCGTAAGGTTTTTAATCCATGGGCGAATACCTTCTCTAAAAGGAACTAATGCTACCCCATTTTTCACTGTCTCTTCTTGTCACCCTCAAAGATTTTAATTTACTCCCAGCAGCATTGTCATACTCCGTAGACTTTTTAACTTGTCCTAAGTTGAATTGTCTCACCCTTTAGAAACCTTATCTTGTTCCAAGCAGCATTGTCTCACTCCTTAGACATTTAATTTGTCCCCATCAATGTTTTCTCACTCCTTATAGATAATAATTTGTCACTCACCACGTCTTCTCAATTCTTAGAGATTTTGAGTTGTCCATTGTAGCATTGTTTGCTTTTTTATTGATTTGACTCTTTACCCAGCAGCCTTTTCTAAGTCTGCAGCCATTACCACTTCAGTCTCAGTGCCTTGCAAAGGTCACTTTCACTTGTGGACAGGAGGATATGGGGATCAAGCAACCAAGTGTTTGGTCTGTGGACAAACAGCTTCACCTCTGGGAACCTCAGCTGCCCCATTTGTCACGTCCTCTGCTGACATCGTCAAAGATTTTAATTTATAAGCAGCAGCGTTGTTTGTACACCTAGTTTTAATTTGTCCTTCTCCTTATGGATTTTAATATGTCCATGTGCAATTGTTCATTTTGTCACACCTTTCAGCATTTTAATTATCATTTCACTCCTTCTTGATTTTAATTTATACCTTGCAGCATTCCACAAAAGCAACATCACCTCACCACTTCCATATTATAATTTTTCCCCAGCAGCATTGTCTCAGTCCTTATTCCAAGCTGGGTTGTCCCACTCCCTATTGATTGCACTGTGTCCCTAACAACGTTGTATTAATCCTTTTAGTGTTTAATTTATACCAAGCAGCGTCGTCTCGCTCCTTGCATATTTTAATTTGTCCCCAGCAGCGTTGTCTCAATCCACAGAGATTTTCATTTGTGTTGCTTAAATTCGATAAAAAAAAAAAAAAAAAGAGTAGGAATATGCCTGCCACAACTCCCACTTTTCACATTTTGGTGGAAGATATTACCTCAGAGTCTGCGCAGATGTTAGTGGCAAAAGATAACCCTTCACCTTTAAAGCCCAAAATCCAGCAGCAGGATAAAGAAAAGCCCCGGTGCAAGACACAACCTAAGGCCTCACCAGGCCTGCTAGAAAGCAATTAGCTTTGAAACAAACAATGAATAAAGAAATGATCTCCAGTTGTGATTATTTACAGGTAGGTAATCGGTGTTTCAGCCTTTAATGATCACAAGTTTAAGCTGCTGTTGTAAGAATAAATTAGCTTTTAAGCTAATGTTTAAGGTATTATTTTATTCAATGTAGCATGAAGATTGTATCCTCAGTCTGGTTTCTGAGTGTGAAGGGCAACAAATTAGTTTCACAAAAGCCATGTAGGTGCAAGACAGGAATCTATTAATTTTTTTGTATATGGGTTTCAGGGAAGAGGTTGTGGGTAGTTAGTACTTAGGAAAGGAGGGTAAGCTATAATTGTCGATTGTCTCTGGGTAAAAGTATGTGAAGAATTAGAAGAGGAACACCAAATAAGGATGATCGAAGTGCCACTCTCAGCGTACGTTCTAGAGCCTCTTGAACAAGCAATTCAATTCAGTTTATTTATATAGGACCAATTCACAACACGTCGTCTCAAGGCACTTCACAAAAGTCAGGTACATACATTCCAATTAATCCTAATCATTGAACAGTGCAGTCAGATTCAGTTATTTATTCAAATTGGTTAAAATGTTTTGCTGTCTAAGGAAATTCAGCAGATTGCATCCAGTCAGTGACTTGCAGCATTCCCTACTCCCGGATGAGCATGTAGAGACAGGGGAGGAAAAACTCCCTTTTAACAAGGGAAGAAACCTCCAGCAGAACCAGGCCTCAGTGTGAGGGGGCCATCTGCCCACGACCAACTGGGGGTTTGAGAAAACTGAGCAGAGACACAAAAAAACAAAGAAGCACTGATCCGGGGAAGTTTTCTATGGGGAAGGAAAAGTAAATGTTAATGGATGTAGCTCCTTTAGTCGTTTTTCCCCCAAAAAAGAAAAAAAGAACGAAAAAACCTGAACCATTTTTAAAAGGTTACAATCTGAAAGAGAGCAGATATAATTAGTTACAGTAAAAGCTCAGTCAATCGCCATGTCTAGGAGAGAGAAAGGGTGAAACACTGAAAGACAGGGCCATGTGGATCATCGGTAGAGGGTGAGCATTAAGTTGTTGCCAGCAGAAGCTCGGACGATGCCCCTCTCCAGAAAGGTGTCACAGGAGGAGAGAAAAGAGAGAGAACAAAGTTAAGAGCTGAAGTAACAGCAAATAATACAAAATTGGAGAGTAGTATGAGAATGTAGCGAAGAGGGTGAAAGTGGTCATTATGTCCTCCAGCAGCCTAAGCCTATAGCAGCATAACTACAGAGATAGCTCAGGATAACCTAAGCCAATCTAACTATAAGCTTGATCAAAAAGGAAAGTTTTAAGCCTAGCCTTAAAAGTAGACAGTTTGTCCATCTAGAGCCCACTGATGGCCGCTGTTATACTAAAAACCACAACGATTGGGATACCTCTCTGTTAGATTGACCATAACCATTGGAAAAGAGAAGGGGTCATACAGGTAGCAGAAATGGAGGGTGTGTTTGCACCTCAACCATAACTGAGCCGGTTTGGGCTAAACGTGACTCCCCCTTACTCCATCCAAGAGGGAGGGAAGAAGACGGAGGTAAAAAATAAGGAAGATAGCTCAGGATAACCTAAGCCACTCTAACTATAAGCTTTATCAAAAAGGAAAGTTTTAAGCCTAGCCTTAAAAGTAGACAGGGTGTCCGCCTCACGGACCAAAACCGGGAGCTGGTTCCACAAGAGAGGAGCCTGATAACAAAAGGATCTGCCTCCCATTCTACTTCTAGAGACTCTAGGAACCACCAGTAAACCTGCAGTCTGAGAACGAAGTGCTCTGTTAGGAATATATGGAATAATCAGATCTCTGATGTACGATGGAGCTAAATCATTAAGGGCTTTATATGTGAGGAGAAGAATTTTAAATTCTATTCTGGATTTAACAGGGAGCCAATGAAGGGAAGCTAAAGTAGGGGAAATATGATCTCTCTTTTTAATTTTCATCAGAACTCTTGCTGCAGCGTTTTGAATCAGCTGAAGGCTTTTAACTGCATCTTGTGGACATCCTGATAGTAAAGAATTACAATAGTCCAGCCTTGAAGTAACAAATGCATGGACTAGTTTTTCAGCATAACTCCTGGATAGGATATTTCTAATTTTGGCAATGTTCCGGAGATGAAAGAAGGAAATCCTAGAAACCTGTTTAATATGGGATTTAAATGACATGTCCTGGTCAAAAATAACACCAAGGTTTTTTACTTTATTATCGGAGGTCAGTTTAATGACATCCAGGTTAAGTGATTGACTAAGCAGTTTCTGTTTTAAAGACTCCGGTCCAAAGACGACAACTTCTGTCTTGTCTGAATGTAGAAGCAGAAAATTTAAAGTCATCCAAGTTTTTATGTCTTCAAGACATGCTTGTAGTCTATCTAACTGGTTGGGCTCATCAGGATTTATGGATAAGTAAAGCTGAGTGTCATCAGCATAACAGTGAAAATTTATTCAATGCTGCCTGATAATTTTACCTATTGGAAGCATATATATAGTAAAGAGAATTGGCCCAAGTACTGAACCCTGTGGTACTCCACAATTAACCCTGGAGTTTAAAGATGATTTATCATTTACATGAACAAACTGGAATCTGTCAGACAAATAAGATTTAAACCAGTCTAGCGCTGTTCCCCTGATCCCTACAGCGTATTCCAGCCTTTCTAAGAGAATATTGTGATCGACTGTTTCAAATGCAGCACTGAGATCTAACAGGACAAGTACAGACACAAGTACATTATCTGAGGCCATAAGAATATCATTAGTGACTTTCAGCAGAGCTGTTTCAGTGTTATGATGAGCTCTGAAGCCTGACTTAAACTCTTCAAACAGGCCATTGCTGCGTAAATGCTCACACATTTGATTAGCAACTATTTTCTCAAGAATTTTAGATAAGAATGGAAGATTGGATATAGGTCTGTAATTTTTCAAGTCATCTTGATCAAGCACCAGACTTTACTGTGTGTAAAACACATGTCTGAGAAGAAGATGACACATGAGCCAGACCACTCTGCTCCACCCAGTGTTAGATAGTCCTACTTCTCAACATAAGATTGTGTAAGGCTAAGATAGGGATCCTTTTTGGTTCTGAGCCTGGTCCAGATACCTGCAAGTATTCCTATATCCAGTAGAGTGAAAAAAGGTTATTGTATGCCTACTCTTTTATTGTTAATCTACTCTTTTCTTAATAAATACAGTTTCAAGAATTGCAGCAAATTCTCCTGTGATCATTTAACTAATAACATTCCTTCTCCCAGTTTAGAATAATCAACGCTTAAGGAAGAAGGGCTAAATATTTAACACTGTCATAGTTGTAACTTGGTCTAGACCACCAGGGGAACATGCAGCTCTCTTTGTTGATGTTGAAGGCTTTAGCTTCTCCAAGTCCTCTTCATTGTCTGTTCATCCTACCAAGCTAATGCCAGAGGTTGAGGGACTAGGCTCTTGATGGTGCATCTTCATGACAAGGTGATCCTTTTCAGCTCCACCCTGCCTTATCCCCTTTCTGGAGATACAGACGGCAGCTGTCAAGGGAGCCACGTCTTCTTGAAAACTTCCGTGATGACATGGGGTGGTCCCCGAGGTGGCAGTCTTCTGATTGCTCTAGAGGCTCTTCCTGCAGGTCTAGTCCACATAGGAATCTGAAGTGGGGAGGAAGCACCTTGCCAAAGTGAATTTATGGTGAAAGGTCATGCTGAACTTGATCATCATCATCCTCCTCTTCTTCCTCAGAACTCATGAGGAGCCCTAGACTCCTCACTAGGTACATCAAGAGACTCAGCAGCTTCCAGAACGGAACCAAAATTCAACTTCTGTGACTCTTCATCATCACTAAGCTCTCCCTGATCCATGGAAATAGTCTCCTCAGACAAATCTCAAAAACCTACAAAGTAACAATGTTCATTACCATCATCCAGGTTTCCCAACAGCACTGGGGTTCCATCAGCTGGAAGCTCCACGATGTGGGCTGTGAGGATAAAACAATACACCACTTCAAAATCTGGGGCTTCACAAAAAAAAAGAAATATCAAGAACAATGTTTAGATAGAACACTGAAACAAAACATACCTTAACCCAGGATTGTGAATGTGTTTGTCTGATTAGAGTAGATTTAATCAATAATACCATCGCTCTGTCAGATGTGATTATACTGTAATAACTTGAACTTAGATATTTTTACAGATAGAAAACTACAAACTGTAATTTAAAGCTCATCACCATTCACAGCAAAACAGCAAGAAATACAAAAATTTCTACATAAAACAAGAACGACAAAAATTTTCTTAACATTTCAACAGATACCACTTTTTCATATAACACACTCTAAAAATCAACAACACCATGACCCACTTAGAGAAACAAACCTGCAACATTTCCTTTGGTACTATTCAGTTATTACAGACAACAAATCTAATTATGATACGTTACTAAAACAAATCAGAAACGTGTAAACATCTGGAATGGGCACACTTTCCTTTTTGCAATGACAATAGGTCTGCTACTTCGTCTCCATGAGGAAGAAGCGTATTTTTATGTTGTCTAAAATCAGGCCTTCAAATTTAACAAAACATATCCTCTTGAGATAATTCTCTCAAACTACAATAATTGATTTTCAATCACCGGACTACTATTACCATTCCTGTCTTCCCACAAAATTTGTTTAACTTGTAAATATGTTACAGTTCCAAAAATGGAAAGAACCAAGACAGCATTTTGCAAACAACTCACTAGTCAAAATTTCTCTTTCTTGAAAATCTGAAGAAAACTAAACAATAATGAAAAAAACTACAAACTAAGCTAAACTAGCCACCTTCGGGTGTGTCCTTTCAGAGTCAAGGCGCAAAAGGAAGGACTGAAGAACTTGAGAGCCTTTTATAGGCTCTGACGACACCATTCCGTTTCCAAGGCTTGCACTGATGAACGCACGCTCGTGTGCACAAGAGAACACAGAAGTGTGCTAATTGCACTAGCTAATTAGTGAAAGATTCATGCAGGGCACCTTTTCCTGCGGTACCAGATTCATCCTCGCATATAGGCTAGTTTGGTCAGAGCTCACATTTTATAACAAGGCAAAATCATATGTTATAATGCTCTGTGGTGGTTGTCTTATTACCAGTCATTCTAAGATATTATGAATTATCATATTCAAAATCTGTTAACACAGGAGCCCTTGTATATCAAAGGTCTGTAGCATACAGCACAAAAATTGGCAAATGACCTTGTTGACATGAGCGATAAGGTCAAATCCCACGCCATGTTTCGGATCAGTAACAAGTTTCTGTAAGCGTGGCCTTGTGGTCCAGCAGAGGAGCTCAAGCTGGTAAGGGGAATTACTTGCAGAGCAAAGTGTTAAGTTATTATAACCCTCTAATCTGACAGAACAAAAAGATACTGGGAAAACTGTTTAGCTTAATAATGATAATAATTATAATAATGATAACAACAAAAGATTTTTTTATAGGGCAAGCTTGTTAAGATGGGCATCTGAACACAGCCTTTGTGTCTTTAAATCCGTCTGAATCCCCTCTGAACGCTGTCTGGTTTGTTACTTCCTCTGTTAATTGAACAGTCAGTGGGAGTCAGGGGCTGGTACAGCCACAGGGCATGACTGGACATTCTAATACCTTTAAAATGTGGAGCCCTAACTCTACTTTCATTATGATTTTCACTATCTCAACTTTACCTGTTTTCATATGTATTTTAAATGTAAATATTATGGCCTGTCTGAGTATTAAAGAGTTTGCAATTCATGTAAACCAAATCTACATTTACATGTTTTCATTTGGCCTTGTTAAAGGGATTTTTAATTAGGAAAGTTCTCATTCAAATATTACCTCCTGGAACCCAGTGTTTTTATTTTTATTTTTTTAAACATTCAAAATGGTGGAATAACTTTCCCTGGGATATAAATATAATATGACACAAAGGCCCATTTATCTTGAAGTTACTGGCCACTAGGCTGGATGATGATCCATATTCATTGTGCCAGCATGAACAGTCAGCAGGTTGGTAAGGGAAATAAAAAAATATCTAAAGCTTAGTCTTAGTGAACTGAAATAAAGAGTGGCATCTGGGAGTCGGCAAGTCTTGCTAACAGCAATCAGACAATATCTTATGCTTGACTATCCATATTGCTGGCTCTGTTCTTGGGACTGTTCTGGAGCCTCTGGAGCTGACTGTACAAAGAAAAACTAATGGATAACCCTGAGCAACCTCTTCACAGGTCTGTTTCAGGTCTGATTCACTCCAACACAGACTGCTGCAGGTGATCCTTCCTGCTTGCAGCCATCACCATTTCTGGCTCTAAGGAAACGTAGATCATGAGAACGTCTTCAACACCTAATTTCCTTTAAGGATAATTCAAGTGTTCATTAAATCCACATGGAAACAGATTGTTTCCATGTGTCGACTTTCCTACCATTTATTACATTTATTAAATGTATGGTTTGATCAAATGAGACTAAGATTGTGCTTTTAAGAAACAAGCACTCCAGGTTGGTTTGGTGTGAAACCAAAAATAAGTAAAAAAGCGCCTCATGCCCAGTGTTAAACATGGTGAAGGACCTGGGATGCTGTGGGCCTGTTTCTGTTCCAAAGGCACTGGAAACCTTGTTTGTGTGCTTCGTATCATGAGCTTTTTGAAATACTAGAAGATAAAAAAAAGCTCTACCAGTAAACTGAAAATATGTTATCGTGTTGTTTAGATAATGATCCAAAACATATGGCCAAATCAACACAGAAAACGTTCACCATACCCAAAATCATCCTTCTTCTGTGGTCATCTTAGCCCCCAGACCTAAATCCTACAGTACCTGTGTGGGTTGCTGAGGTGTCAGAGAGAACCAGGACTTTCCTTTCATTTTTACGTACACTGGGTTTAAAGAGATCCCACGTTTGAGTCATTTTTTTTGATAGGACACATACGCCCCCTGCTGGACAAGCGTTACAGACGTCGTTGCTAGGGAGTCTAAAACTGTCTCTGATTGGCTTAATGTTAGCAGCGCAACCAATCCTCGCTTCTTTTGCAAAGACGTGCTCAAGCGTCTAGATACGACGGATGTTAAATCAGTATCTGTTTAATTTAGTTAGCTTGGTTGTTGGAGACTGTTTTTGAGAACAGAAGACCGATTTGAATCATATTACAGCAACAGAATGGCGTTTGCATGTTTTCAATGCAATTTGGCGAGCAGTCAGTGAAGTCTAGACGTTAAAGAAAAGCTTTCCGTCAGGTTATTGAGCTAAAGGTGTATAATTGTTTTCATTATGATGAAATTTAACTTCAGACGGGAGAAAAACACGGAGTTTGTAAGTTTTCCTTGATTCAACACTATGTCATGTTTAACTGGGTTGATATGTTATTCTGCCTATAGCTAGTATCGCCTTAGTCCCGGGTTACTTAGCGTATGCAAAACTGTAGCGCTTAGCTGAAGTGTAATAATTTTCATACAACTTCAAAACATTTTTGGTTTAATAGCGGAGTGTCTGAATTTCTTATGGCGCACTTAACAGCTAAAACAAGTAATTTGAGAATTTATAGCGCCTCGCCAAATCATTAATGCCACTTGTATTGTTTACATCCTGTCAGGCTGCATGATAGATAGATAGATAGATAGATAGATAGAGTGCCTGTTAAGTGACCTACCCTTGTTTTACTGTTCTCCACAACTATCTTGGTCTTCATGACGGTCAGTTAACAACCCTTTGAGTCCTTCACAGAACAGCTAGATATAGACTGAGAGTGAATTGAGCACAGGTGGAGTGTATTTACTAATTGATTGACATTTAAAGGTTACTGGCTACGTCTGATATTCGCTATTTTAGAGGGTTGATTGTAGGTGGGCTTTATACAAATGCTCATCACATTTCCCATATTATAATTTAAAAAAGGCTCAAAACCATGTGTGATTTCCGCTCTACCTCACAGTTATGTGCTATTTTGTGTTTTATCTCACTGAAAACATTGAGGTATCTGTTTGTAACATGACACGTAATGTGAAGGACTTTTAGTGTGTTATTGCAAGTCATAGTGGTGTTGTTCCATCTACATCCCTCGAACAACAGCTTTTGTTTTTCCTCCAGTTTCATTGTTGCAATAAAATGACACTGATTGTTATTTTATTTACAAGCCCCCAACCTCTGTACAGAAAGTGTCACTGATGTGTTGGACTGCCTGTGTGAGACAGACTGACCCTGAAACCTCTCCCCTGTGTTGTGTAGAAGCACATAGCTCATGGCTTGATCCCTTCTGCCTCCATCGCTCCTAAAGCAGCTGTGCCTCGTACTCCTCCCCCTCAAAGCCCCGACCCCTCACCTGAGAGACATAGGTACCTGCAACATCCTTTCAACCTCCAACATCCTTTTCATATTTCACACCATTTTCTGTTATTTTATTACATTTGTACAGTCACTACTGAAATGTTGTGGACTTACTGTTATCATCACTATCCAACACTAGCCCTAACCCTACATTTATTGGCACCCCTGGTAAAGACATGCTAAGAGCTATAAAATAGTAAATCTCTTAATACAGTATCACAATCTCCCTGCAGAACTGAATTTAAACAAAACCCACTGTGTACATTTATGCAGTATAATAAAAATAACAATCAAAAAAAAATCAAGTGTTCAGAAATTTCAGTTTTATTTTTTTATTGTTTTATTTGTCAGGGACAATTAACTAAAACATTTTGACTTGTTACATGCATTCTAACATAGTGGAAGGTTGGATTGATATATGATGGATATGATCGATACAGGATTTCTACCCAAAGACTACTGTGCTGTCCTTAAGCCTGGTTATGTTTTTTTTCTTAACAATATAATCATCCTTATAAAATAACTAGGTTGAGCATATGATAAGTAAAACCATTAGAATAAAACTTAAATACATGTAAGAATGAAATGTCTAAATTACAATATACAATTAGGTCTGTCAGTCTGTCTGTGTGTGTGTGTGTGTGTGTGTGTGTGTGTGTGTGTGTGTGTGTGTGTGTGTGTGTGTGTGTTCCTGGTAATCAATGATCTCAAGTTTGGTTTAGTTTCAGCTAGTTTTTCACCTTGCTATTAAACTATTTCAAATCAGTCAGTTTTTATGTCTGTTGGGAATTAATTCCAACAGACTTCAACAAAAATAACAACCTGTAACAAAATCACTGGTGCCATGCTCATTGGCTCCCTGTCATTCAATTAATAATAAATGTAACACTTTGGTAAAATTATAATTTACCTCTTTGAGCTGAGTAGTGTTTAAGACATTTTAATTAATAATCCATAATGTCTGATTTCCTTACAGATTTGACATGACATATGGGACCATTTCTCTTAGCCACTCTTCATAATGGAAAAGACAAAGGATATTCAAAGGACTTTGACTAGACCTGTATGCTTTTGTGAGATGAGACCAAGATAAAACTTTCATGAGAAGCAGAGGATGAATATGTGGGAAAAGCACCAAATATTTTTAGGGGTGCTTCAGCAATTTTATCTTAGCCCCCTTAAAACATAAAGAAATAATTATTACTATTTTATGAGATAGCTGAGTTTCAAATTAGTTCAGTGGTGGGTCATATATTTAATTTTAATTTGCTGTGTGCGCTGTTGGTAGCGGTAGAAAAAACTAAATTATTAGGGGTGTCATGGTACACAAAAAACGGCTTGCTACGTACTTTTTATTTAGAGTCACGGTGTGGTACATTTATAGTACAATTCAGTCAAGAAAAACAAGTGGCCACTAAAAGCTGACTAGAGAAATGGTTAGATTAGGTTAGGTTATTTATTGATGTGGGTACATATAGCCACTGACTGGATGGATGGATAGATGGATGGATAGATGGATGGATGAATGCATGGAGTGGATGGATGGATGGATGGATGGATGCGTGGATGATGGATGGATTGGATGGATGATGGATGGATGGATGAATGGATGGATGGATGGATGCATGGATGGATGGATATATAAGGGGAGGATGGATGGGTGGATGCCAGGGGGGATGGGATGGATGTTGGATGGATGGAGCATGGAATGGGGGGGATGGTTTCCCCGGGTTTTTTTTTTTTTTGTTTTTTTTTCTTTTTGTTTTTTGGATGTTTTTTTTTTCTGGATGGGGGTTTTTGGGTTTTTTTGGTGGATGATTTGGGGGATGGATGAGGGTGGATGATGGATGGATGGGGGTTTGGGGATGGATGGATGGATGGATGCATGGATGGAGGATGTGGAGGCTTGGATGGATGGATGCATGGATGGATTGGATGATGCTTGGATGGATGGATGGATGCATGGATGATGGAGGATGGGATGGATGCTTGGATGGATGGGTGGATGGATGCAGGAGGGATGGATGGATGGATGCTTGGATGGATGGAGAATAAGATGGATGGATGAATGCACATGGAGTGGATGATGGATGAGTGGATGATGGATGGATGGCAGATGCTAATGGATGGAATGAATGGATGATGGGATGCTTGATGGATGGATGCATGCATTGGATGGATGGATGCTTGGATGGATGGATGGATGCATGGATGATGGATGATGGATGGATGCTTGATGGATGGGTGGATGGATGCATGGATGGATGGATGGATGGATGCTTGGATTGGATGGGATGAATAGATGGATGGATGAATGCATGGAGTGGTAGGATGGATGCGTGGAGAAGGGATGGATGGATGGCATGAATGAATGGATGGAGGAATGGATGGGGATGGATGCTTGGAGGATGGATGATGCATGGATGGAGGGATGAATGGATGGATTGCTGGAGGTATGGATGCAGTGCATGGATGGATGGATGCTTGGATGGATGGATGGATGCATGGATGATCGGATGGTGGATGGATGAGCTTGGAGGATGGGTTGTGATGGATCAATGGATGGATGGATGGATGGCATGCATTGATGGATGATGGATGGATGCTTGGATGGATGGAATGAATAGATGGATGTGATGAATGCATGGAGCGGATAGATGGGATGCGTGGATGATGCATGGAATGGCATGATGATGGATGGATGATGAATGGAGGGATGGTGGAAGGATGCTGGATGGATGGATGCATTGGGATGGATGGATGGATGCTTGGATGGATGGAGGGATGCATGGATGGATGATGCTTGGATGGTGATGGATGAATGGAATTGAATGGAGGATAGGATGGATGCTTGGATGGATGGAGGGATGCTGGGATGGAATGGATGCATGGATGGAGGATGGATGCTTGGATGGATGGAGGATTGCATGGATGATGGATGATGGATGGATGCCTTGGATTGGATGGGTGGAGGATCAAGGATGGATGGATGATGGATGCATGGAGGGATGGGATGGATGGAGGGATGCTTGATGGAGGTGATGGATGACATGGATGATGGATGGATGGGTGATGGATGGAATGGATGGATGGATGGATGGGTGAATGGATGAGGATGGATGGATGGATGGATGCACTGGGATGGAGGATGGATGCTTGGATGGATGGATGCATGTGATGATGGATGGATGCTTGGATGGGATGGATGGATGCATGGATGAATGGATGAGGATGGATGCTTGGATGGATTGGTGGATGGATCCAATGGATGGATGGATGGATAGGCATGCAGGGATGGATGATGCCTGATGCTTGGATGGAGAGGGGATGGATGGATGGATGCATGGATGATGGATGGAATGGGTGGATGGAATGATGGATGGATGGTATGGATGGATGCATGGATGGATGGATGGATGCTTGGATGGATGGATGCATGGATGGATGGATGGTATGCTCTTGGAGGATGATGGGATGCGATGATGATGGATGATGGAATGGATGCTTGGATGGATGGGTGATGGATGCATGGATGGATGGAGATGGATGGATGCTTGGATGGATGGATGGATGGATGGAAATGGATGGATTGGATGCTTGGATGGGAATGGATGAGGCTTGGATGGATGGATGCATGGATGGATGCTTGGGATGGATGGATGGATGCGATGGAATGATGAGAGATGGATGGATGCTTGGATGGAATGGGGGATGGATAATGGATGGATGGAGGATGGATGAAGGATGGATGGAGATGGATGCTTGATGGATGATGGATGGAAACATGGATGCATGGATGAATGGATGGTAATGGGGTCGGATGGATGATGGATGGATGATGGATGGATGGATGTATGGAATGGATGGATGCTTGGATGGATGGATGGATGGATTTGGGGGATGGATGCATGGATGATGGATTGGCTGGATGGGATGGATGATATGCCTGGATGGATGGATGGATGCTTGGATGGATGGATGCATGGATGGCTGGATGTTTGGGGGATGGATGGATGGAGGGCTTGGATGGTGGGTGAAGGGTTTGGGATGGATGGAAAGGGAAAGGGGATGGATGGATGGAGGTTTGGATGAATTGATGGATGGATGGAGGGATGGAGGATGGATGGGGGATGGATGGATGGTTTGTTTGAAAGGAGGATGGATGGATTTTTGGTGGAAAAGATGTTTTGGTTGGAGGGCAAGTTTGGGGATGGATGCTTGGATGGATGGATGTTTGGGGATGGATGGAAATGCTTGGATGCCCTTGGGGATGCTTGGATGGGGGGATGTTTGGATTTTTGGGTTTGGAGGATGCCTTGGATGGATGGATGCTTGGATGGATGCTGGATGGATGCTTGGAGGATGGATGGAAGGGATGGATGTTTTTTTTTGGAGTTGGATGGAGGGAAAGGGAGGATGTTTGGGAGGGATGGATGGGGGGGAAAGGGAAATGTTTGGATGGATGGATGGATGGATGGAATGGATGGATGGATGGATGGATGGATGGATGGATGGATGGATGGATGGATGGATGCTTGAAAGGATGGATGGATGCTTGGATGGATGGATGGATGCTTGGATGGATAGGTGAATGGTTGGATGGATGGATGGATGGATGGATGGATGGATGGATGGATGGATGGATGGATGGATGGATGGATTGATGGATGGATGGATGGATGGATGGATGCTTGAAAGGAATGGTGGATCTTGGATGGATGGATGGATGCTTGGATGGATAGGTGAATGGTTTTGGATGGATGGATGGATGGATGGATGGATGGATGGATGGATGGATGGATTGATGGATGGATGGATGGATGGATGGATGGATGGATGGATGGATGGATGGATGCTTGAAAGGATGGATGGATGGTTGGATGGATGGATGGATGCTTGGTCACATCCATTCACAGCAGATCTTTTCAATCAATTTCAGCACAGATCTGGAACTTAAAGGAATTCAGGGACTGAAAGCATCTCTCAGTATCTGTGGATGGAAGAAGAACGGTTCTCCAGGTAGAATTTTCAGTCCAGATCCTAAAGACTGAAAATATGTTCTGAAATGATGAAGAATTCTGACGTAAGTTTGAACAATCCAAACATGGTCCTGAATGGGAAAAAGATCACTTGAATTAATTATTTGGCTGATTTCGAGGCTTAAGCAGCCAATTGTCTGTGGGTGGTGGTGGGGGTATCTACCATGTCTGCCCCACAGATGGCCTGGTCTCGGTGTCCCTCTGTCCTCTGGCTGGACCAGCCCTCAGCTGGACGTCTCCTTGCAGCCAAATCATCTCAGAGAACGTCCTCCTGGCTTCTCCTCTGGCTCGTCTCATCTGTTTGCTTCTGTAAATAAATAACAACAACAAAACAGCAACACAGGGACACCAGGCAGAACTCCGTGGACCATATGGGAGCTGCTGGCTGTAAGCGAGAGGGTCACAGATGGCTGCATGGGCCCTGCATCCTCCATGAGTTCTTCCAGACTTCTGTGCTTTCAGGTCGTCTGAACCCAAACCCAAACTGCATCTCTCCTGCTAATGTTTTAATCGTTGACACGGACTCAGATGGGAAAACACAATAGCTAACAATTAACCACAGGGACGAGTATTGAAGAGGGACTTATCATGAGACGGCTGCTGAATGACTCACTTTGCATTAGCCTTTGAAGACGGTCCCTGCGGCCGGCATCGGCATTAAAAGCCGGAGCATCTTGGCACGTTGCTGAATGGAAAAGCTGGCGGTTGATTTGGGCTGCATTAGAGCTGAGCCTTTGTTCTCCCGGTGGGCCGTCAAATGGAGAGAGGGCTCCAGGAGACGTTTTACTAAAACATTCCCGCTGAAAGGCAGCTGAGCACTGGAAGGATGATGAGGGCTCACAGAAAATTAAAGCTGCAGATATTTCATTGATCCGTCTGTAAACTGGGACACTGAGACTCAGGGAGAGCAAGCAGGTCACAGTGGAGGATTTAAGGTTCAGTTTCTGTTCTGTATTTCCTGCACCGCTCTCCGTGTGTTTCAGATACAACCTCTGAGCAGAAGGATTCATTATTCCAGGCTTGGGATCTTGACTGAGCAGAGAGCTCAACAAGTCAACACATCAGAGTTGGATTTTTTAGGAGAAGACCTGAGAACAGAACCAAAACCTTAAAGTTATGTTACAAAGATTTTCTGCTCACTTTTCATCAAGTTTCTACATATTTCATGTTTTCACTGCACACACACTGTAAAAAGGAAGTTCTTTGACTTCTGGAGTTTTATGTACGAGGACTTCTGAAATTATTTTCATCTAAGTGAACAAAGATGAAGCCAATATGTCCACCTCATGATCCAGCAGCCTGAAGAACCACCTTTAGCAGCCTAGCACATTAGACTCCAGAATACTTTGGTAGACAGAGGAGACGGTCCACTCAACCACTGCAAGGCACAGAACCAGGCCACATCATCATTTCACCACCACCGTGCTTTACAGTTGATACCAGTGTTTTTCCGTCCTGTCATGACCTTTAACCTTTAACCTGCTAAATGAGGCCTGTAGAGTCTGAGATGGAGCCCTTGGGTTTCTGGTCATTTCTCTGAGTTTCACTCTCTGACATTGGGGTAAATCTGCTGGACGTCCACTCCTGGGAAGACTGGGAGCTGTGTGAGATGTTTTCCTCTTGGGAATAATCCTTCTATCTGTAGAACAATGGACTTTGGATAGTTTGGAGGTTAATTTATGACCCTTTGCAGACTGGTGGGCAGCAACCGTTGCCGCTCTAAGGCCATTGCTGACGTCATTCTGTCTTGGCATTGCGTTAACACACGCCTGTGTTGTTATTTTTGATGGGATTCAGGAGAGTAAAACAGTGACTTCTGATGGAAACTGTCCAGCTGTAGGCTTTCATCCTGGATCTGATCCCCCTGAATGATGCGAGTGAGCATTTCTACTCTCTTCCTGCTTTAACCTCAGCATCCATGCACAGCTCTAATGTTGGCAGCAAAAACAGTGCTGCTGCAGTCCTCGTTCCACCTCTCAGTCCTGGGCTTTGGGCCCCAGAGGAGATCAGGTGGCTCCACAGGCAGTTACCTGGAAGCGAGCACTTTGAGGATGATGAAGGTCCCTAAACGCAGCAGCACTCAGCTCCTTCCCGCTGATCCTCAGCTCCATCTGTGGCCACAATCAGGGGGGATTATGTTTCTTAGCAGCCTGTTGGACCATTTGTGCTCTTACAGAGAATATCTTCTGAGTGGCAGAAGCTTCACAGATCTGAGGGTGAATGAGCTGAAATGGTGATGTTTATGAAATAAGCAACACAATCGGACACAGAGCAAAGAATCAGTCCAGTTAATCCACACAACAACCACAAAAGGGCCAAATCCAGCTGAGTCATCTGAAGTCCAGTTTTCTTGTGAAATTGTACCAAATACTAGTGAAAAAACAAAATAAAAATGTCAGCTGAAACTGATCTAGTGGAAAAGTAGTTGCTTGTAGTCATGCAACAGGAGCAGAAACTGTTTAGCTGCAGCTGAAATGGACCAAAATTAAAACACACAGAAAGTCAGTTGGTCTCCATCATGACCAGGATGGTTTCTCCACCCGCAGCCCATGGCTCTGATTGGTCCATAAGTGGCTTCTGTTTGCTGCTTTAAAATCGAACAGTCGTCTTCGTTGGAAGTAGCCTCTGATAGATTTATTTTAACATCCATATATTGGACCTAATGAAGTTGATATGTCAGCAGCTCGGCAAACAGCTGCTTATTTAAAGATGAGGGAAATAAATCCATTGCTCATTTGGAGTCCTGTTTGTCCTTCTGATGAAGAGGATTCTCTATTTACACTCCATGACTCATATGATGGATGTTTCAAGCTTCTAATCTTTCTTTAAAACAGCTTTAAGGTTCAGAGGTTAATGTCTTCACAGGGTCTGTAAAATCTGTTAATGAGATTCCACTTAATTTTAATATGGGACAGATGGATGGATGGATGTTTGGATGGATGGACTGATGGACGGATGGATGGATGGACGGACGGATGGATGGATGGATGGACGGACAAAGTTCTGAGTTCTGGTGTTCTACCGGGGTCAGATCGGGTCCTGACAGATATTCTGCTCCATCCTGCAGCCTTTAAAGCTTTGTAATGATCCAGGATGCCCCCCCCCCCCATGCCATCACAGTGGTGGTTCTGGTCGGAAACTCTCCTAAAACCAAATGGTGCAATAGAACCAGGACTCCTGACCGCTTTCAGTCCCACCTCCATGAGTCCTCCTTTTTGTGTCATAAAACCTGAAGGTACGTTGGTCCAGTATCAGGGGCTGTGGGTCAGGGGGGGCAGCAGTGTGCTCGCTTGCAGCAACAGTCTTCTTTTAATCCTCACCAGAACTGAAGCAGCTTTTACACTAGAACAATTAGAAGGACCTGCACCTGGCCCTCCCATTAGCAGCTGACTACACAGCCCCCCCAACCAGGTGGTTCCACTTCAATTACATTAGCTGGGGATGATAACCCCCAAACACCACCACCACTTTCTCTCTGCTTCTTTTCTGCAGAGAATCCGGAGACGGAGCATTTAAAGCTCATTGAAACTGGAATCTCTCCATCATCCCTGGATAATTGAGAGCAGGACGAGCTCCTTCGAATCCAGACCCAACGTTCCTCCTGATGGGGAGGGGTGGAGGGTTCTCTATCCGCTTAGCGGTCCATTTGTACAAAGAGCTGCGGATCATAATAGACCTTTTCATGGATAGACAAAACAGATGGAGACCAATTGAAATGAGACGGACAGGGAGACTGTACGGATCTGCCCGGAGACGGGGGCTGTGGAGGGATTCAACAAAACAGGCCTTCAGCAGCAAGCAGCAGCTTTTGTTTGTCCTGATCGCTCTGAGCGTTATCGCTCTGAAAACAGCCAGGAAACCTGGAAATAAATTAGCTCAGGCCAAATGTGTCAGCCTCACAATCAGAGCTCATCTGTGAGCTCAGAGAGGCGCTGACATTTACTGCAGCCTCAGCACCTGAACGCCACGTTCCTTTAAATTACCTCCTGTTGATCCTCATAGAATAATTACTGGAATGGTTGAGGAAACTAATCTCAAAAGGCTGACCAACAGACTGTATTTGCACGAATTAGGCCTTTATCCACACGAGTAAGATAAGGAAGGACCAGAGAGAGAAGGTGGAGGGGTGGGGGGTGCAGCAGAGGTCCTGAGATGGGGACTAGAACATGAGAAGGTAAACCCGCTCTGCTGCTACGCCACCCGCCACTCCAGTCAGGACAGTTTTAGGCTTATAGGTTTATCTTTACAGCACCACTCTATGAGCCTTGAAGGAAACTAAGGGTACAGTAACCAAGAACATCACATTAAAGACTAGAAATACTTTCTTTTAGCGTCACATCAAAAGAAACAAACAGTAAAATGCTCATTTTAAATGTATGACAAGCTAAAGCAGACAATTGGCCTTTTTATGAAAACTGCAGTAAACAGTTTTCACTCCGGATTTAAATGAGCCAACAGTGTTAACACATCTCAGGTTTTCATGCAGTTTGTTTCACACCTGAGGAACATAGAAGCTAAAGGTCCCTCCTCTTGTTTAGTTCTCACACTGGGAACACTGAATGAAGAGGTCTTACCAGTCCATCACAGGACAACACAGAGAAACATATTCTAAGATGCATTTTAAATAGATTAATTAACCTAACATGCATGTTAGGTTAATTAATGTTGCTGTGGAACAAATCATTTAGATGAAAATCCTGTAAAACTTAAAAATCTTGCAGGATGTCATCTCATCTCATCCAGGATCCTGCATATAAAACTCTTCAACACAACAATCACTTAATCAGAATAAAATAAAGAAAATAAATATTTAGAGTAAGAAATTAAATGCTCAGAAACAAAAATAATTCAACACCAATTTTCTTTTGCACCGAAAGTAAGGGAAATAAACAAATCACAAATAATTTCATCAAAATAAAACAAAAAGAAAACTGAAGACTAATTTTGTTCATTTAAGCCTGAGGCTTCATATGCGAGGCCTTTATACTGTATTTCATTTCAGCCTTCCTCAGATACATCCAGGACATCAAAGCTCGAAGGAGGAGGAGGAAGAGGAGGAGGAAGGCAGGATGCCCACACTTTAATCTCCTTTATCCGCTGATGTGAAGACAGACCGTCCCAAATTCCATTTACAGGAGAAATAGTGATGCAAAGAGGCTGAGCGTGTCTTTGGAGCACACTGAACAAATTGGGATGCAAATGTGAATCCTTTGAACTGTGTAAAGTGGCATAATGGGATGATCCATAAATTATTAATCAGAGACGGTTGAGGGTTGAGCCCAGAGGATGGCTGACATCACCGGCGCTCAACAAACCGACACTTTCAAACATTCCAGTCTGTTTAACTCCACAGCAGGAATAACTTCATCATACATTTAGGTTTTCATGTTCATATTCAGAGGTGGAGCAGTCTGGATAAAAAATATTATGCTAGAAACTGAAATGATAAAGAAAACACCTTCAAAATAAATTATATGTGTAATTTCAGAAACTGTTAAATGTAAATTAAAAAGAGATTTTATCATCTCAAAATCTTGTTATTTGTATCAAAATAGCAAACTTTTTTTGAGCTGCTGTCAATTTTAAGATATATTTTTCTGGAGAAAGGTCATTAAAGGTCAGCAAGACTCCATCACATCACCCAAATCAAGCAAACATGGTGACAACAGGTTGTGCTCTTTGTGTCACCCTAATTTTGAAGGGAAATAAAGTCTTGTCTGCTGCACGGCAGAGCCGTTGGTAGCACTGTTTTCTTGCAGCAAGAAGGTCCTGGGGTCTTTCTGCATGGAGGTTGCATGTTCTCCATGTGCATGCATGGGTTCTCTCCGGGTACTCCAGCTTCCTTCCACAGTCCAAAAACAGGACTGTTAGGTTAACTGGTCTCTCCAAATGGCCCTTAGGTACTAGTGTGTGCATGGTTGTTGTTGCTGTGTGTCTCTGTAATGGACTGGTAACCTGACAAAAATATTTGCAGCACAAACCATTGACACCATTTTGTTTGATTTGGGAAGGGGCCCAAGTATCCGAGCCAGAGCTGAAAGGCGTACAACCTGCTGGGTATCTGAGCCAGAACACACTGTAAAAAATCACTTGGAAAGTCCCAGAAAGAGTTAAAATTGCCTTTATCTACAGATATTTTATTTAGGCTTCATGAAGCTGTTCTGAAATTGAGGCTTTTATTTTAAAGTCACACAGAAGCTAGATTTTCATCTTCTGCTTTTAAGGATAAAAAGCAACTTTCTGTGTTCTGGAGCAGTGTTCTTGGACTAAAAAGATACCACCTGAAAAACTACACCACTCCTGAACCAGGTCAGTGACCCGGTCCATTCTGCAGGATTCTGTTATGGATCAGAGCAGCTCAGAGCAGAGATATTAGGAAGTCTTTTGGTCCAGTTTTGGTTCCTCTTCTTTTCTTACATTTTTCTGAGTTGAAAGCTGAACATTCTAAGTTTGTTCTAAAAATCTCTGGAAAAACTAAACTTTGACTATGAGTGATGCATGAATGAATATCAGCAACAAGTCCTGGGTTCAGCCTCTACTGAGCGTTCCTGAAGTTTAATAGGCTGATATCTGATGGAGGATTTAGGATTGTCTCCCAGCAGTTCTGGTGCTCTATGAATGTTGGCCTGATGCTTTGGTTTGTCTCAGACGAGAAGGAGGAAGAGTGGAAGCGCATTCTCCTCAAAATGTGAACTGAGCTGTAAACACGGGGCCTGAGGAGAAGTTGATGGACTGAATCTCTAAGACATCCTCTGGAAACTGTCTCAGGCCGTGAAGATGCTTCCTGATCCATAGGAAGTTTCTGCTAAATCCGGGTCTATCTCTCTAAACAGGTGTGTTCATGTTTCTGCAGATTTGATGCAGAGGAGGTGCCTTCAGCTTCCCCAAATGTTTTACAGTGTGAGATGGGTCCAGAATTGGAGCAGCTGGTCAGTTAGCAGGCCACATCAGACTGCCTCACTGATAATGGGATTAATTTAAGACAGGCAGCAGGGAAAGCAGTGAGGAGGAGGAGGAGGAGGAGGAGGAAACAACCTCCACCCAGACATCCTCTGTCCCTGCTGAGAACTTTTACCTAAATAAAGGTTTTCAGTGTTTAAAGCTGAAACTTGGTCAGGATTAAAGAAGCTCTTAAAAGAAACCCTTTTTATGAAAATTAATTTCAGCACTGACCATATGTTCCTAACAGAGCCCTTAGTTCTCAGACTGCAGGTTTACTGGTGGTTCCTAGAGTCTCTAGAAGTAGAATGGGAGGCAGATCCTTTAGTTATCAGGCTCCTCTCCTGTGGAACCAGCTCCCAGTTTTAGTCCGTGAGGCGGACACCCTGTCTACTTTTAAGGCTAGGCTTAAAACTTTCCTTTTTGATAAAGCTTATAGTTAGACTGGCTTAGTTTATCAGGGAGGGAGAAAGGCTCCCTCCCTGTTGGATGGAGTAAGGGGGAGTCAGGTTTAGCCTAAACCGGCTCAGTTACGGTTGAGGTGCAAACACACCCTCCATTTCTGCTACCTGTATGACCCCCTCTCTTTTCCAATGGTTATGGTCAATCTGACAGAGAGAGGTATCCCAATCGTTGTGGTTTTTAGTATAACAATGACCATCAGTGGGCCCTAGATGGACAAACTGTCTACTTTTAAGGCTAGGTTTAAACTTTCCTTTTGATAAAGCTTAAGTTTAGAGTGGCTTAGGTTATCCTGAGCTATCTCTGTAGTTATGCTGCTATAGGCTTAGGCTGCTGGAGGACATAATGACCACTCTCTCCGCTACATTCTCATACTACTCTCCAGTTTTGCGTCATTTGCTGTTATTTCAGCTTTTAACTTTATGTTCTCTTTCGGTTGTGTCTCTTCCTAGAAGCTACACCTAGCCTGGGTCTGTATTTAGCTGTGACACCTTCCTGGAGGTGGACATTGTCCAAGCTGCTGCTGCCAACAACTTAATGTTCACCTTCTACAGATGATCCACTTGGCCCTGTCTTTCAGTGACTGACCACGTTTTTTCCCTCTTGGATTTCCTCGTCTAGCCGGGCCCCCATCAGATATCTCTTGCCTCTGGACTACGACTTTCGCCTCCAGCCTCGCCTCTGGATCTGTCCTGCCTGAGCCTGCTCCCATTGCCTCTGCCTCCTTCCAAGCCCCTTCCTCGCCTCACCCCATGTCAAGTGGCCTGCCTCCCTGGGTTTTGACTCCCTGAGTTTCGGATTATCCCTCTGTCAGCAGTGGTGTTTACTGCACGGTCAGCCCAGGCCGGCTCCTTCTGAACCATCTCGTTGCTCAAGGGCCATTACTGGGTCCCCTGCTCTGTTTGGATTCTGAGAAGTGGTTCCTGGCCCCTGGATGGTGATCTCCTGCGTTCCGGCCTCCTTGCTCTGAATAAATCTTTAATCTTTGTGTCTCAGGCTGAAATTTTGGGTCCTCTGCCCCGATCGTTACACACTGTTTGATAGTTAGGATTAACTGGAATGTATGAACCTGACTCCGTTTTTACGGAGTGTGGTTGAGTGTTATTAGTCTAGTAGAAGAGTTTGTTAAAGTATTTAATATGAAATTGTAATATTTTCAATAATAAATTATTTTTTATTTTGGAGAGAAGTTGCTGTGTGTTTATATTGTATCAGCAAGCATAGCTTCATGTTCCAGATCATCAGAGCTCATATCTCCTCTTCCATCTTTTGTTCTATAATACCGTCATCTGGGCCAGGTTTACCAGGACAGTACCTGATGATTCCTGATCAGGTGGTGCCCTGATTGGTTAGTCTGACTGAAAATGTAATATTCGAACTTTATTAGTAATTCTATTAATAATTAATTGTACATTATTACTATTAATAATTGTTAATAGTTAAACCTGGCACCGTTGTCCAACAGCTGTGCTTTGATTTGTTTGTCTGACTGAAAATGTAATAATTTAACTTAATTAATAACTTTGTTAATAATCAATAATTATAATTGTAATTATTAATAGCTGATAATAGCCAAACCAAACCTAGTCTTGCACAACATGGATGGATGAGCATCCACGGAAGGACGGATGGATGGATGAACCATGTCCTCTCTGCCACTTTGTGTTAACTCTGTGTCCCTCAGCTCTCCTGCAGAGGTTCCAGATGAAGAACCCTGAGCTCTAACAGGCTCACAGCATATCTATTATCAGAGCTGCTGCAGCCACAAGCTTTAAAAGCTCAAGTCTTTGCAGAGGGAAGCGCTAATATTGGCATCAATACAAGCAGCAATTTGGATGTGATGAGAAAGCCCTGAAGGCGACTTTTTGCTTCTTCCAAAGCAGCTGCAGCAGCAGCAGCACTAGCACATAATTTGAGCCTAAAAGCTCCCTGCACTACCAGCACTCCCACTGAGGGGTGGAGAGGATTGGAGACAGATTGATCTGGGAGAGTACATGGATGTGTGAAAGCCTTCAGAGACATTGATTGATTTCAGAGCGTGTGGAGGAGAAATCCATGATGACATAAGGTCAAAGCTCCTTAATGTTGGCCTTTAATCAGAACACAGGTCCATATGGTCTCTCCCTGACACCTGAAACCTGGAATGATTCACTTCCAGAGGTGAGAGCAACGAATCCTCTCTGATTGGATCCGTCACAACAGCAGCTGGAGCCAGGAACCAGCTGCTCACATTTAATCCAAAAGGTTTTGATATCAAGTGGCAGAAAATGACACCAACAAGGACTATTTTCAGGCAGAAAAACCCTAAACTGGTTTTTAAACTCAGAACCAAATATTTGATGAAACATATTTAATGAATTGCGCTCTGGTCTGGTTCCATCTTTAAATGTTCCACGCAGCACAACATTTTCACAGTTTTTAATATTTTCCCTTTCCTAAAACTCCTTCATTTTAAACATAAAACTCCCAAAAGTCTTTGTCAGCTTTAAAAACCAGTTCTCCCATCTCATCATCCTACAGATTCTCATTTTAGGTGTTTTTTAAACTCATCCACATGTTAAATGGGTTTTTAAATTAAAAAGTAATATTTAATTTTAACAATAGCAAACATTTTAAAGATGCTATTCCCCAGACTGCAACTGTTTTCAGTGTCGTAGCTTCAAACACAGCCCAGAGTGGTACCTGCTGTGTCTGATCAGTGTTTCCTGGACACACTCAGCTGTGTTAACAGGTTGATGCACGACGGTCCTGACTCTCCACACTTTGAAGCGGAAAATTTCCATTTCATCTCAGCATCTAAAGTAGAGCCTTTCCTTCTGTAAAAAGTCACATTCTAATGTTTGGCTTCACCAATGAGCTGCTGCCTGTGGCTCTGACATGTTCACGCATGTCAGCCCATCATGCTGTGGAACGACTCAGTGAAAACACAACTAAGATGGAGGACTGACCTTTAACACTGCCTCATTATTTATGTAAAACCTGAACCCAAATGGAGTCACGGAGTGAAACACTAAACCCATCCTTGCTGCTTGAACTGGACTTCAGAGGTTCAATATCAGGAGCTGCTGATCAAACGCATTGATCATCATCATCAGTATGAGCAGATAGGTGGACAGACATCAGCAATGGCCTTAGAGAAGCCACTGTTGTTACCCGTCAGGAGGTTCTACAGGCTGCTGGAGGAGGTTCTACAGACCGCTGAGGGAGGTTCTAGAAGCCACTGAAGGAGGTTCTACAGGCTACTGAAGGAGGTTCTAACGGCCGCCAGACGATGTTCTACAGGATGCTGGAGGCGCTTCTACAGACCCCTGAGGGAGGTTCTACAAGCCACTGAAGGAGGTTCTACAGACCGCTGAGGGAGGTTCTACAAGCCACTGAAGGAGGTTCTACAGACTGCAGAGGGAGGTTCTACAAGCCACTGAAGGAGGTTCTACAGACCGCTGAGGGAGGTTCTACAAGCCACTGAAGGAGGTTCTACAGACCGCTGAGGGAGGTTCTACAGGTCACTGAAGGAGGTTCTACAGACCGCTGAAGGAGTTTCTACAGGTCACTGAAGGAGGTTCTACAGACCGCTGAGGGAGGTTCTACAAGCCACTGAAGGAGGTTCTACAGACTGCAGAGGGAGGTTCTACAAGCCACTGAAGGAGGTTCTACAGACCGCTGAGGGAGGTTCTACAAGCCACTGAAGGAGGTTCTACAGACTGCAGAGGGAGGTTCTACAAGCCACTGAAGGAGGTTCTACAGACCGCTGAGGGAGGTTCTACAAGCCACTGAAGGAGGTTCTACAGACCGCTGAGGGAGGTTCTACAGGTCACTGAAGGAGGTTTTTACAGACCGCTGAGGGTTTCTACAGGTCACTGAGGAGGTTCTACAGACCGCTGAGGGAGGTTCTACAAGCCACTGAAGGAGGTTTACAGACTGCAGAGGGAGGTTCTACAAGCCACTGAAGGAGGTTTTTAAGACCGCTGAGGGAGGTTCTACAAGCCACTGAAGGAGGTTCTACAGACCGCTGAGGGAGGTTCTACAGGTCACTGAAGGAGGTTCTACAGACCGCTGAAGGAGTTTCTACAGGTCACTGAAGGAGGTTCTACAGACCGCTGAGGGAGGTTCTACAAGCCACTGAAGGAGGTTCTACAGACCGCTGAGGGAGGTTCTACAAGTCACTGAAGGAGGTTCTACAGGCCACTGAAGGAGGCTCTAATGGCCGCCGGACGATGTTCTACAGGATGCTGGAGGAGGTTCTACAGACCGCTGAGGGAGGTTCTACAAGTCACTGAAGGAGGTTCTACAGGCCACTGAAGGAGGCTCTAACAGCCGCCGGACGATGTTCTACAGGATGCTGGAGGATGTTCTACAGACCCCTGAGGGAGGTTCTACAGACCGCTGAGGGAGGTTCTACAAGCCACTGAAGGAGGTTCTACAGACCGCTGAGGGAGGTTCTACAAGCCACTGAAGGAGGTTCTACAGACTGCTGAGGGAGGTTCTACAGGTCACTGAAGGAGGTTCTACAGACCGCTGAGGGAGGTTCTACAAGCCACTGAAGGAGGTTCTACAGACCGCGGAGGGAGGTTCTACAAGCCACTGAAGGAGGTTCTACAGACCACTGAGGGAGGTTCTACAAGCCACTGAAAGAGGTTCTACAGACCGCTGAAGGAGGTTCTACAGACCGCGGAGGGAGGTTCTACAAGCCACTGAAGGAGGTTCTACAGACCGCCGGGTGACGTTCTTCAGGCTGCTGGAGGAGTTTCTACAGGCCACTGAGGGAGGTTCTACAAGCCACTTAAGGAGGTTCTGGAGACTGCTGAGGGATGTTCTACAAGCCACTGAAGGAGGTTCTACAGACTGCTGAGGGAGGTTCTACAGGTCACTGAAGGAGGTTCTACAGACCACTGAGGGAGGTTCTACAAGCCACTTAAGGAGGTTCTAGAGACTGCTGAGGGATGTTCTACAAGCCACTGAAGGAGGTTCTACAGACTGCTGAGGGAGGTTCTACAGGTCACTGAAGGAGGTTCTACAGACCACTGAGGGAGGTTCTACAAGCCACTGAAAGAGGTTCTACAGACCGCTGAGGGAGGTTCTACAAGCCACTGAAGGAGGTTCTACAGACCGCTGAGGGAGGTTCTACAAGCCAGTGAAGGAGGTTCTACAGACCGCTGAGGGATGTTCTACAAGCCACTGAAGGAGGTTCTACAGACCGTGGAGGGAGGTTCTACAAGCCACTGAAGGAGGTTCTACAGACCACTGAGGGAGGTTCTACAAGCCACTGAAGGAGGTTCTACAGACCACTGAGGGAGGTTCTACAAGCCACTGAAAGAGGTTCTACAGACCGCTGAGGGAGGTTCTACAAGCCAGTGAAGGAGGTTCTACAGACCGCTGAGGGATGTTCTACAAGCCACTGAAGGAGGTTCTACAGACCGCGGAGGGAGGTTCTACAAGCCACTGAAGGAGGTTCTACAGACCACTGAGGGAGGTTCTACAAGCCACTGAAAGAGGTTCTACAGACCGCTGAGGGAGGTTCTACAAGCCGCTGAAGGAGGTTCTACAGACCGCAGAGGGAGGTTCTACAAGCCACTGAAGGAGGTTCTACAGACCGCCGGGTGACGTTCTTCAGGCTGCTGGAGGAGGTTCTACAGGCCACTGAGGGAGGTTCTACAAGCCACTTAAGGAGGTTCTAGAGACTGCTGAGGGATGTTCTACAAGCCACTGAAGGAGGTTCTACAGACTGCTGAGGGAGGTTCTACAGGTCACTGAAGGAGGTTCTACAGACCACTGAGGGAGGTTCTACAAGCCACTGAAGGAGGTTCTACAGACTGCTGAGGGAGGTTCTACAGGTCACTGAAGGAGGTTCTACAGACCACTGAGGGAGGTTCTACAAGCCACTGAAGGAGGTTCTACAGACCGCTGAGGGAGGTTCTACAAGCCGCTGAAGGAGGTTCTACAGACCGCGGAGGGAGGTTCTACAAGCCACTGAAGGAGGTTCTACAGACCGCTGGGTGACGTTCTTCAGGCTGCTGGAGGAGGTTCTACAGGCCACTGAGGGAGGTTCTACAAGCCACTTAAGGAGGTTCTAGAGACTGCTGAGGGATGTTCTACAAGCCACTGAAGGAGGTTCTACAGACTGCTGAGGGAGGTTCTACAGGTCACTGAAGGAGGTTCTACAGACCACTGAGGGAGGTTCTACAAGCCACTGAAAGAGGTTCTACAGACCGCTGAGGGAGGTTCTACAAGCCACTGAAGGAGGTTCTACAGACCGCTGAGGGATGTTCTACAAGCCACTGAAGGAGGTTCTACAGACCGCTGAAGGAGGTTCTACAAGCCACTGAAGGAGGTTCTACAGACCGCGGAGGGAGGTTCTACAAGCCGCTGAAGGAGGTTCTACAGACCGCCAGGTGACGTTCTTCAGGCTGCTGGAGGAGGTTCTACAGGCCACTGAGGGAGGTTCTACAAGCCACTTAAGGAGGTTCTAGAGACTGCTGGATCACAGGGTTGCTTCCAGTTTTCAGTCAGTACTTCTGTTGGTTAATTAGAAACTAATAGGAAAATTAATATTTAGAACATCATGAGGTACCATCTTCAGGTACCATCTTCAGTGTGTTGATCTCAGGACTCCAGGTTTGGTGTGGTGACCTGCTTGTTGTTTAACACTCTGAAACTGTAACCACTGCGTGTGATAAGGACACCCTGACCTTCAGATTAACAGCCTTTGTTTCATTTTGCATGTAATTAGATCTTTTTAGATGAGATTGGACTTTGTGGTGAGAAGTTAGGGATCGAGGACAAACTGCCAGGCTGAGCTGAATAAATGAGGAGCAGCAGGAGGAAGACGCTGCCAGAAACACTAATTAGCTCCTTGAATGAATTCTGGCACCATTAAGGATTTTTTTGGGTGTGCTGTGCTGACCTTTGACCACATGTTCAACTTTATTATTTCCAATCAGAAGTAACAGTCTTTAAAAACTCTCAATTTTGTTCTGGTCTTCTCCAGAACTTTAAGTGAAGTGGTCTTTAATCCAGGACAAAATGAAACAACAGATCATCACTAGGAGCAGTAACCAACATCAACACTCCTGTGTGGACCTGTACTCATTCCAGCAGGTATCTGAGCAGTCCTACAGTCTTCGCTGAGTCAGGTGAGTTGATTTCTTGTAGATCTGATGAAGATGAACACCTCACTCTCAACCAGGACCTGCAGCCATGTCAGGCAAAAAGAACAAGTTAAAACTGCTTTAAAGGAATGAACTGTTATTTCATATAAAATCTGTTACATATTTACTATTAGAAACCTTTTAGTTTTAGAAAAGTTTTAATTCAGCTGAAACCAGATATTTACATACACTGTAAAACAGAAATGTCTGATTTTAAATCAGAACAAACTTCCTGTTTTAAGTCAGTTAAGATTAACTAATTTATTTTAAGTACTAAGAATAATGACAGAGAGATTGTTTTTAACTTTCTTTAAATTCCGAACCTTACATACATCATGATGATGTCATGGATTTGTACGCTTCTGATAGATTAACTCACAACAGTTACATGTTACAGGTTACATGGAGGAGGAACACCTGGGGATGGAATTTAATGCAACACCTCAAACACTCTGCATCATTGTGGGACATGATGGAAAAATCTAAACAAAGTAGAAACCTGTGGATCTCCACAAGTCTGGTTCATCCTTCTGAGAGTCCAATGTTCAAAATGTTCAAACAATTATATCCAAGTATAAACAGCAGGAAGGAGATGGGTTCGGTGACCTGGATAAAAACGGGTTCTGGTGTAAAATGACCCCAGTCCAAACATTAAAGACCTTGTGAAGATGCAGGTGAACAGAGTTAGAAGGGAGTCATCATCCACAGAAAAACCAGTACCAAGATGGGCTGAAAGGCCACTCAGAGAGGAAAGATCCATCAGTCCAAAAGCAGCATAAAAAGTCAGATTACAGTTTGCAGATCTACTCAGGAACAAAGAGCCTCATTATTACAGACATGTCCATATAACATGTGAAGTACGCGGGTGGCAGAATCATGTTGTGGGGTTTCTCTTGCTTGCCTGCCTGATTTTGTAAGTTCAGTGTGTTCAGTGTAGAAGAAGAAGAAGAGCACTGCTGGAGGCTTTGCTCCATAGCACCAGCTCTCTGGATGTTCATCATAACATGTTCTTTGTTCAGGTAAAACTAGCTCTCATCAGTATTTTCCAGCTCCTCTCACAGTTAATCTGAGCAGCTTCAGTAGCTGCAGTTCCTAAGGTCTGAGTGTTGGAATCGATTGATATTCTGTGTTTCACCTCGTTATGCCTGGTTACTCTCAGTTCTGGCCTGGCTATTTCTGGATACTCCTGGTTTCCCTGCCTGCCTCTGTGAGTGTGGAAATATTAAATTCTTCTTACCTTCATTCATCGTGCTCCTGGCCTCTTCTCTTGGTCCTGCCACAAACCCAGCAAAATGACAGAGGGAGAGAAATTCAGAAGATCCTGGAATATTTTAGGAATATAATCCCAAATCATGAACCACTAACTGATTGTGGAACAGGAGAAATGATGCCTCCAGGATAAATTAACCCAGAAGCTCCGAGTTGGGAATGTGTTTTATGGAAACAACAGTGAAGAAAAAATGTAAAGTCAGCAGCAACAGTAACTTAAAAAAATCCACCAATGGAGAGTAGTAGGAGAAAGTAGCAGATTGAAGAAAGGTGTACTCCAGTAGCCAATGCATTTAACCCATTCCTGAGGGAGAAGTGGGCTGCACCCAGGGAGCATTCAAGGAGGGTCTTGCTCTGGGACCCAGAGTGGCAGGCTGTGGGATTTGAACCAGGGTAGGGCTACTTATGGCAAATGCTGTGCTCTCTAACCACTAGTCCACCACTGGCCCAACATCCTGTTGAGCTGTTTTCTTTAGAATAAATGGATGAATGGATAAGGAGTGAACAGATTGGTCTCTCCCAAGTACAACCAAACTCTGTGTGTGCCACCAGAACTGGGCTCTCTAAATATGAAAAATAAACCTGAAGTTCTCCTGTGTTCATATAAAAGATCTAGAAGCGTTTCATAAACAGTTTTATTTGTAAAGATAACAGCATCAGTGGAACATTTTTGGTGATTTTTAATGACAGAAGGCATTCTCACCTCACTGCAGCTCTTTTAAACAAATCTGGTAAAAACTCAACATCTGAAGGAGTAAAGAATACTTTCCAGCTAAAACCTGACTGTTGTGTTACTGAGACATTCAATGAATAAATAAAACCAGTCACACCAGTTTTGTTTGAAATAAGAAGCTTTAGAATAAAATTCAGCAGATTTCTGAAGGTATGAGAAAACAGTTTTTAATACTTTCAGTATCAGGACTGTAATGATGGAATATTGATCCGTAGCAGTCTGGTTTCTGGGGAAATAATTTTACATCTTTCCCAGTGATTTTGTTGTTTGAGGCTGATATTTTTCCATAAGTAAGCCTCTTCTCCGAGCAGTCCTACAGATGGTTGTCATAGACGCTGTTACCTGATAGTAATCTGGCCTTTAGAGGGAGGGTACGCCTCAGCTCCAGAGTGTGGCCCCCAGGAGCCCTGGCGCTGCCACCATCCTGATTTAATCTGCTCCTTATTACCTGGAAAATTCCCTCTAAACACATCAGACCAGGGATGTGTGTGTGAGGCTCAGTGACTACCTCCTCCAGGGAAAATCCATGCTTCACCTGGTCTGGAAATCATACTGAGGGATCTAATTAACCTGTTTCCTGCATGAAGGATTTATGCTGCAGGTCTCTGGTTTATTTCAGCTTCTGTTCCTGTTTTTGGGATGTTTTCAGAAGGATGATCTGTCTGGAGGTGGGGGAGATCTCAGCAGTGATGGCTCTTAAACCTCAGATCTTTAATGATGCTTTAAAGCAAACATCAGTCATTCTGATGCTGGTCTGGAAATCAAGATCAAGCATAAAGTCCAAACAGAAATGTTCTATTATGAGCTCAGTAAACCTCAGAGAAGGTTATGCAGGAAATGTCTGGGAATAAAAATCACTTTCCTAATCTATTTGGGAAATTTCATCTTTTCATAACAGTGCACAGGCCCCACAGGCCCCACCGCCCACGCTGGATGGGGCAGATTCAGCCATGGACCCAGAGACCCGAGCCCCCGGGGCACATCACCCCAGAGGCCCAACAGAGCCAGGGGGCCCAGGCCCCTGCAAGCAGCCACCAGGACTGAGCCAGCACACACCAAAGCCCCCAGCCCCAGATAACGAGAACCACCAGCAGACAGAGTCACCAGCCACTGGCAGGGAGTGTGGCGGGGGAAAATAGGCACCACATTTGATGGGGGCCTAAGCTAATTCAGGAGACGGAGCTGCCCAAGACCCAACCTGACACAAAAACGGCACACACAGTCACAATCACACATTCCCACCCTCATGCTTACACATAAAAACACTCACACCCAACGTAAAAACACACAACAGTGGAAGTTGTACACTCACTCACCCTCCCCATACATACTCTATACTCTCAGGTCCAGGTACTAATACCCCATAGGGGCAACCAGCCCCTGGACCCAGGAGGTGGTCCCCTTCGTTCCGAGGTGGAGACAGGCAGACCGCCCTAGCACAAGTCCCAGGCAGGCAGACCACCCCCCACCACATAGTGTAACGGCAAGGCAAGGGCCCTGCGCAACACCACCCCAGCCTCCGCTCACAAGCGCAACAGAGTAGTCACCACTGAGCACCATACTCACAGTGGACCCCCCATCCTCACACCAAGATGGAACAAACTCACCCAGCAAGCAGTAGTCCCTGGCTGGCGGCATGCGGACGCTCTTCAGACAAACAGAGATATAAGGGTCAGAGACCCATACAAACCCAGACCTGAGGTTCAGAGACCCATACTAACCCAGACCTGAGGTTCAGAGACCCATACAAACCTGGACTGGAGGTTCAGACACCCATACTAACCCAGACCTGAGGTTCAGAGACCCATACTTACCCAGACCTGAGGTTCAGAGACCCATACTAAACCAGACCTGAGGTTCAGAGACCCATACTAAACCAGACCTGAGGTTCAAAGACCCATACAAACCCAGACCTGAGGTTCAGAGACCCATACAAACCTGGACTGGAGGTTCAGACACCCATACAAACCCAGACCTGAGGTTCAGAGACCCATACAAACCTGGACTGGAGGTTCAGACACCCATACTAACCCAGACCTGAGGTTCAGACACCCATACTAACCCAGACCTGAGGTTCAGAGAACCATACTAACCCAGACCTGAGGTTCAGAGACCCATACTAAACCAGACCTGAGGTTCAGAGACCCATACTAAACCAGATCTGAGGTTCAGAGACCCATACTAAACCAGACCTGAGGTTCAGAGACCCATACAAACCCAGACCTGAGGTTCAGAGACCCATACAAACCTGGACTGGAGGTTCAGACACCCATACTAACCCAGACCTGAGGTTCAGACACCCATACTAACCCAGACCTGAGGTTCAGAGAACCATACTAACCCAGACCTGAGGTTCAGAGACCCATACTTACCCAGACCTGAGGTTCAGAGACCCATACTAAACCAGACCTGAGGTTCAGAGACCCATACTAAACCAGACCTGAGGTTCAGAGACCCATACTAAACCAGACCTGAGGTTCAGAGACCCATACTAAACCAGACCTGAGGTTCAGAGACCCATACAAACACAGACCTGAGGTTCAGAGACCCATACAAACACAGACCTGAGGTTCAGAGAACCATACTAACCCAGACCTGAGGTTCAGAGACCCATACAAACCTGGACTGGAGGTTCAGACACCCATACTAACCCAGACCTGAGGTTCAGAGACCCATACTTACCCAGACCTGAGGTTCAGAGACCCATACTAAACCAGACCTGAGGTTCAGAGACCCATACTAAACCAGACCTGAGGTTCAGAGACCCATACTAAACCAGACCTGAGGTTCAGAGACCCATACAAACCCAGACCTGAGGTTCAGAGACCCATACAAACCTGGACTGGAGGTTCAGACACCCATACTAACCCAGACCTGAGGTTCAGACACCCATACTAACCCAGACCTGAGGTTCAGAGAACCATACTAACCCAGACCTGAGGTTCAGAGACCCATACTTACCCAGACCTGAGGTTCAGAGACCCATACTAAACCAGACCTGAGGTTTAGAGACCCATACTAAACCAGACCTGAGGTTCAGAGACCCATACAAACACAGACCTGAGGTTCAGAGACCCATACAAACCTGGACTGGAGGTTCAGACACCCATACTAACCCAGATCTGAGGTTCAGAGACCCATACTTACCCAGACCTGAGGTTCAGAGACCCATACTAACCCAGACCTGAGGTTCAGAGAACCATACAAACCTGGACCTGAGGTTCAGAGACCCATACTTACCCAGACCTGAGGTTCAGAGACCCATACTAACCCAGACCTGAGGTTCAGAGACCCATACTAACCCTGGACCTGAGGTTCAGAGACCCATACTAACCCAGACCTGAGGTTCAGAGACCCATACAAACCTGGACTGGAGGTTCAGAGACCCATACTAACCCAGACCTGAGGTTCAGAGACCCATAATAACCCAGACCTGAGGTTCAGAGACCCATAAACCTGGACCGGGTTCATCAGAGTTCATCAGAGTTAGGCATGGTCTATTCTCCAACCTGCAGTGCCATCTAGAGGCAGAGGTCTGGACATAGATGTGAGTTTAACAGCAGACTGATCATGGTCGTGAACACACAGAAACAGTCTGGACCTGCAAGTTCTTATAGAGGAAGCTTTAATCTTTCACTAGATAGTGAAATCATTTTTTCTTTCCTGTTTCTAACAAACTGAAGGACCAAACCTTTTCATTTCTGATGAAAAGCTTCATTTTTGATGGATCTCATGTTAGAAACTAGTTTTAGGTTTGAAGATGACACTGCTCTTTAATTTTCAACAATCTTCCCTCTAAAAACCCTGTTTTGCCCTGACCTTTGACTTTCAGGTCAATGTGGGGGAATCTGTCAGTTCATCTGTGGATCATTTCTCACTTTCAAAGTTTAATTATCCTCTTTCTTACTTTTAGCAGCATGTTTAAATGTGTGGAACTCTGAAGCCTTTCTCTGAGTGTTCTAGTTTTACCCCACAATCCAAAAACATACATGTTACATGTTAAACTGGTCATATTCATCTTAACTCAGCTGTGAGCTGCATGATTATCTATGGAAACCCATTTCAGGCACCTTGATATCAAAAGTGCAATATGAGGCATATAAGTGAGGGGTGGGGACCATCTTACCCTGAGTTTTGCCTTTCTGGCGCTGTGGTTCTGTCACTAAACCTGCACTAAAATGTAGTTGATGAACTGAAATCTGATTGTAACGATTTGCAAATAAAAGATGTTACAAGAGCAACAGAGTTTCATTTTTTTTATTGCTTTCTTATATTTATTATTCTTTTTTTTGTATCTTTCGGTTTATTTACTTTTGATCCACATCTAATAATTTTTGGGGGATTTCTGCCCTTACTGTACAGTCTCATATTATTATTTTTCATGTTTTATATTTTTACCTTTGTATGAATCTGCTTGCTTCTCATTGCTGCTGGTGCACCAGAAAAACCAGAGGAACAACAAAGGATATTTCTATTCTATTTTATTTTTCATAATTGCTATTTGGCTTTACTTATTTCTACATAAAACCAGTTTAATCCTTTCCATTCTTCAGCGTTGGATCTTGTGCAGCTCTGGAGAAGAGGAACGTTTCTCCTGGTTTTTGACCTTCAGTGTGTTGAAACGTCTGCTGCTAGGATGTGTGTTTGCTTCCTTTAGGTCAGGGGTCTGCACCCTATGGACCCAGATCTACATGTGGCCTTACTGGTCCCTCCTCAGGGAGATAGTGTAAACTGAGTGCTTTCACTTTCTTACCTGGCCCATAATGTTATTCATTCTCCATTAATCCAAGCCGATTCTATGAAAAAATGACTTTTCTTAATCTAAAAAAATTATTTAAAAGTCAGTGTTTTGCTACCGCTCCTTCCATAGTGGGTTGCGGGGAAGCTGGTGCCTTTCTGCAGCAGTCTATGGGCGGGAGGCAGGGTTCACCCTAGACAGGTCTAGGTCCATCTCAGGGGAACACACAAACAAACATGCACACTCTTTCACACACTTAAGGGCAATGTAGAGAGACCAATTAACCCAACAGGCATGTCTTTGGACTGTGGGAGGAAGCCAGAGTACCCAGAGAGAACAGGCAAACTCCATGCAGAAAGACCCCCGGCCGGGAGTTGAACCCAGGACCTTCTTGCTGCAAGGCAACAGTGCTACCAACTCCACCACCGTGCAGCCTTTTTATTAATGTATCATTAGGCATCATTAGACTAATTTTATTTAGGACCCAAACACCCAGTTCAAAGTTCATCCATAGTTTCACGTTTATTTCTGTTTTATCTGTTTTTTATTTTTCCAAATTAACTAAACAGAATTTAATTTGATGGATTTCTGTGGTAACTGTTTATAAAGAAATAACGTATTATCAACTTATTTGATCTAATAATTAATAAATGTTCAGATTCAGTGAGCAGTTTCTGTCTGTTTACTTCTGTGGGTTTTGGATGTTGCTGGGCTTCTTTTTAGCCAGCAGGTGGCAGTCAAAGACCGGAAATAAAATATTGAAACAGAATAAGAGTTCAGAGACATAAAACCGGTGTATTTATAAAAGAGTTAAGTTTATAATCTTTCATCCAGAATATCTCTGAGACTTTAATTATATTCCAACATCAATATTTAGATTAAAGATTTCTTTTATTCTTTACTCAGCGCACATTAATCAGGTTTAATTAATGATCAAAGGATATGAGGGAACATTTTTTATCCATCAGATGCAATAAATTAAAATAACGTTTATTATTAACCAATAATCTGTAAATATAACTTTAACTACTGTCATAGTTATTTCATAAATAATATAATCTGGTTAATATTTAACTGTGATTTGTTCACAGTGATGTTTCTGACCTGTGATCATGTTGTTAATAAAGTTTTAGGAGGAAAGAAAAAAAAAGTTGAAAGGTTTAGTGTGTTGTGAGCATGCTCAGTAGGCTCCTGTGGAGTTTGATCCTGGGGCTGCCGCAGGATGGTGAGTTGGATCTTCTTTATGTTCTGATTCTGGACCGGTTGTCTGCAGGCCTATCTAAAATCTGAATGTAGTTCAGGTAACTAACAGAATAAAACAGATGAGTAATCTGTTGCCTGGTGGTACAATCTGCTGGAAAGACTGAGCTTCACCTCCTGCAGGAGAGCTTTGTAATTTATCTGAGAATTAAGCATAATTTTAATAGATTTTAACTGAATCCCTGAGAGTCTGAAAGCCACCTGCAGGAGAAAGTTCAACCTGCAGGAGAAAGTTCTATCTGCAGGAGGAAGTTCTACCTGCAGGAGGAAGTCCTACCTGCAGCAGAAGGTTCTACCTGCAGGAGAAAGTTCTGGTTGCAGGTAGAACATGGTCCTGTCCTCACCAAACAGCAGCCTTATTTGTAAATGATTAATTCCTCGTTTCACCTCCTGTGGAACCTGCAGATGATTGACCATAGCTCTTGTTCCTTTGGATGTTTGGAGCTGGTAAAGAAGAAGGACTCATTTAAACGAACTCATGTTCACAAACAGCAGCAGGTTGAATAAACTCAAATAAAATATTAAATAAAGAAATTAATCAAATAAATAAATTACAGTAGAATTTATAAATGAAAGAACTGAAGAATAAACAAATAATCAAATTAAATCTAAAACATTACATTCATAATTTAAATGAAAAAATTGTGAACAGCTTAATTTATGAATACTTTAATAATTACATCAAGATGGCAACACTACATTAGAACGTATAGAGCACCATAAAGATACATAAAATTGATTTGAAAAATTAATAAATTATTTTGACAAATCAAATAAATTATGAATTACTAAATTTTTTATATATATATATTCTATATATTATATATAATATATATATCTATATTATATAGTATAATATATATATATAATATAATATTATATAAATGAAAACATAAAGGGAAACATTATCCAGTTAATGAATTTATGGATAAATGAAAAGAGTCATAAATAAATCTACGGTTAAATAAATGTATAAAATCCTAAATGTGATCTGTTTATTTATAGAATTTATGTATAAAATTAATACAATAAATAATAATTAATGAATTACAATTAATAAATATTTTATATAATGAAATGATTTTATTTTATCTTGAGATTCAAAACTAGTTGATTGGACCCACTTCAATTAACATTAAAACCAACTGTTGTTGAGCTTAGAGTTGATCCAGTTCAGAATAAATACAGAACTAAAGAGGAAAAGGTCCAGAAATAACAGATTAAAGCTCGGTAAAAGAATGCACACCCTGACCTCTGCTTATAGAACTTTTGGACCTTGCTCAATGGTTCAGCAGTTAGAACAGAACCGACTCTGTTTCAAAGCTGCAGGATCATGGATCTATTAGATAACTGAAGAAATGTGACGTGTGCTCCTCCCTCCAGCTGGTCTCTGAAAGCTCCACATGAACCTGCAGGTCAGCAGGAGCTCCATTAACGATCCCTCCTCCCTCCCCTGCAGGGTCAAAGGTCAGCCTGCTGTTTGTTCAAGCTGCGTGATCCTGTTAAAGATCTGAATGGGCCACACACAGAATTAAACCAGCAGAGCTTCAGCATTTAGTGGGTTTATTTTCCACAGAACCCAGCTGGTTTTTAAACATTTTTGTCATCAGAGCTTTTTGGAACAAAATCTGGTTTTCAACATTTATGTTAGTTGCTTTTTCTTCCTCGTCTTGGTCCTTTTTGTTGTTCTGGTTGCTCTGGGAGCCTCAGGTCTGCGAAATGCTCGGACCTCTGCAGAAACAAACACTAATGAAAAATCGGCTAAAAAAACAAGAAAAAATCTCTTATATAGACTGCTGTTAAAAAATTATTAAATCCTAAACCTATTATTATCATTATTAATATTATCACGATTATTATTATTGTTATTTTATGATATTCTGGATTCTGGATCTCAACTGTCTGAAATATGGGTTTAACATTTTTAGCTGTTTATTTTGAGCCACAGATTTTGTGTAAAAAATAATACATTTTGGAAGATGCAGCTAATTTTTTTTCTTGAATTTTGAAAATAATTGATGTTACGTATTTAAATGTTAATATTATTTACATTTGATTATATTTTTAGATGATACTTTTATTAGAAAATATTTTTCTCATATTATAACAGTTTAAATCATTAATGGGTTATGTGGGTGATATTTAAAAATGAACTAGAAAACAGACCTTTAAACCGGTCCGATTTTAAGGTTTCAGCTTTTGTTTGTTTTTTTGAAAAATGATAAAAATTATCATTTTAAAAAAATCTACATTTGAAAAAAAAAATCCAGTTTTTTTTCAGTAAGCAAATAAAAATGTCTAATTTATACCAGAATAATTTAATTACATTTTTGTAATGTTTTTCTATTAAATGATTTTAAAACGAATGTTGATAAATAAAACAGAAACCTTGAAACTAAAATAAGAGATGAATCGTTTTAGAAATATTCTCATTTAACAAATTCTTTGTTGTCTTTCAGACGGCAGCAGGATCAGCTCTTCAGGTCCATGCGGTCCGGTTCGGTCCAGGTCAGGAGCTGTTTGGATGTCTCCAGACGTTCGTGGAGGAGAGGCGACTGCGAGCGCCGTTCATCATCACGTGTGTGGGAAGTGTCACCAAGGCAACGCTTAGGCTGGCAAACGCCACGGCAACAAATACTAACGAGGTACGAGACAGGAACTTTTCAGGTCCAGGTGATGGTTTAAAGAGTGTTCTGGTTCCTCCTATGAGCCCTGATTACTTCCTCTCAGCAGCTCTGAACACTTCTTCTCCGGGCCTGTCTGGTTTTCCTCTCAGGTACTGCACCTCAGCGGTCGTTTTGAGATCGTCTCCCTGGTCGGGACGCTCAACAGGGACGCCCACGTCCACATCAGCCTGTCGGATTCAGAAGGCAGGACGATCGGCGGCCACGTCCTCGGGGACCTGGAGGTGTTCACCACAGCTGAGGTGGTTATCGGCGAGGCCGTCGACCTGCAGTTCAGCAGAGAGATGGACCAGCAGACAGGATTCCCTGAGCTGGTGGTTCAGACCCCCTCAAAGATGGAAAAATCTGCCTGATGGGATCTAAAGCTTCTTTCTCAGATAGAGATGCATGAAGCTCTTCCCATATAGAAGTTCTTCTGCAAAGCTGGGAATCTGGAAAAGTCTTTGTTCTGTTTAGGTTTCTGTAATTTTTCACATTTCCTCATCAAGCTGGAGCTCCTTCTTCATTCTTTAAAGCTGTTCTACATTAAATCACTCTGGGCTTTCCATAAATTACCTACAGTTAATGAGGAAATGTCGGTTCAGGACGGATTTCAACTTAAAACATGAACCCAAACGTCCTGAAGCCATCAGAGCAAACTTGAACCAGAAGACAAATATCCGTCCCCTTTAATTGACATTTCTCTGTAATAATTGTACTTTAGTGTTTCTGCTCAGTTGGAAACTGTTACCGAGGAAACCTGGATGAAATAAAATCTACAGATTAGAAGCTTGTTGATTTGTTTAAAGCTGATTTTCATGGATGTAAAGTTTCCAGATTTCTGACAAAACTTTGTTCCTAAATGGTTCAGCTGCTCTGTTGTCTCTTAGTTAAAATAATCCTAAATCTCCCAGCAGGAACCCCACACCCGGGCCGGAGCGGCTCCACGGGTCGTTAGGCTACGGTATTCCATGTAGCTTCAGGACGGGGCTGCAGGCCGCTGCAATGCGCCACATTAAAGCAGATCTACAAAGCGTTTGCTCTGCAGCTTTGTGCTTCTGTTCTGTTGTGTTCTCGCAGCGAGGAGGCTGGAAGCGTTGGTGGTCTGCCCAGTGCCCCCCGGGGGGGCAGTTTAAGGCGTCCAACCAAAGTAGCTGAGCTCTGTTTCAGGAGAAATAAAAGAGGAGGCAGCAGCAGCAGCCCGGAGCTGGTTTTCCTGATCTCAGATCTAAAGTCTAGGCTCTCTGTTCTTTAAATCACATCATGTTATTGTAGCCCAGGTCATTAGATGCTCCCTGTGTTGTTTTCACCCTCATTGCAGATAATAAGTGCAGAAGTGATGTTTGGTTCTCTGTGGGCGTCGAGCTGCGAGGGACCAGCTACATTTTACTTTGAGACTCTCGTTTAACAAAGAGTTCAGACTTTAATCTGAGTCCAAACTGCAGCTCAGCTTATCTGATGTTTGTCTGCAAACAGCCACACTTATCCTGTGTTTCTCTGTCCTTTCATGACCTTTAACCTGTGATCTGCTGACTGAGGCCTGTTGAGTCTGAGATGGAGCGCTTGGGTTTCTGCATTTCTCTGAGCTTCACGCTCTGACCCTGGGCTGAATCTACTGGGACGTCCACTCCTGGGATGTTTAGCAGCTATCTGAGATGTTTTCCTCTTGAGAATAATGCTGCTAATGCTGTAGAATGATGGACTTCAGATAGTTTGAAGCAGATAACCTTTCACATGTTGGTGGGCAGCAACAGGTGCTGCCCTGAGGTCATTGCTGATGTCTTTCTAACCTGGCAGGGTGTTAACACCCACCTGGATTCTGCAGAGCAGCAAAACTCCAGCTTACATGGAGATGCTCAGACTGATGGTGACCAGCAGCTCCTTGCTGATACTTTAATGGGTGCAGTGATGATAGAGTCAGTTTTTAACTCAGTGATTCTACGATTCGGTTTAGTTAAATTAGGACATGATGTGATGTGTCATGTGTTGCTGGGCAGATGTTTATTATGCCCCTAATTCTCTAACATTAGGAACTGATTCTTGTAGATTTCCAGCAGGAGAACCCTGACAGGAATGTTCCTGTCAGGGTTCTCCTGCTGTTCAGGTGGATGTCCTGATGAACAGGTTTGGAAGCTGATAATTCCTTTCTTTTAGTATCCTCCTTTCTCTGGTTTGTAACTTCTTCTCCCAGCTGCCTTCTGTCTCCATGTTATCCGTGTGAATAATGAGTGGGATGAAGCGGAGACCCCGTTGTTGTGAAGCCGCCCCCTCTCCGCCTCACTTCTAACAGACCAGCCCAGGTCATTTGTCAGTCTGATCAGACAGCTTCCAGCTCTTCCAGACTAATGACGACCGGCTCTATTTGAAGGTCTCAGCAGGAGGCCGATCACACACCAGATAGAACATCAGAGTTGTTGCTGGAGCTGCACACAGACCCGTTCCTTTTTACTCCAGGCGACCTTCACACAACAATGCATACAATTAGGAAGTTTCCTGTCAGACCTGCGAGAACAGCTACCGGCCTTAAAGAGCGGAAATATGAGGACAGCAGCAGGGAAACCGGTCAATTAAACATGAAACTGCTGCTCTTTAACTGGCTGCCAGAAAGTTTCTGAGGATGAGGAGGCATTCAGCTTCATCCCAGAGCTGAAAATAAGCCTTTTTTAATCTGATGTGATTTAATCACATAATTGTCACTAAGCAGGTAATAATAATGAGAATTATTAGGAATCTGGGCTCCATTTTGTTCCTTCATGTTGTTCTTCAGGCTCTAAATGACATTAAACATGAACATTAAGTTTCATTTGAGTCTTTAATATTTACTCCTGTATTGGTTTTTTATTTTTTAATTCTTTAATTTCAGCTGTCCAGTTGCTGTAAAGAAATGCACATCTCTGACAAATGTAGTTGTTCTGTAGATATTAATATATTTACAGAACCCAGAACAGGAATATTAAAAAACCCTTATTTAAGCAAAACACAGAAAAACCTTTTTAAAACGTTTAAAGCAGCAGGGATTTTAGTGAATCAATTTGTAGGGTTTTTGTACCCCCAATAAATGTCTAAAAATAAATGTTCTAAAAAAAAAATAAATTTTTTTCCCCCCCATAAATTAAGAAATGTGCATTTCAAAAGATCACATTTCTCAGAAGGATTAGCACACTTTAACTTTTAACCGTTCTTCTTTCTTCATTAAATTGTCCAGATATCCTAATTTGGGAAATAATCAGGTGAGATTCCAGGTGTTCAGAATAAATCTCCCTCAGTCTGAATGTGGTCTAGGTTTAATGACTCAACACATGTTTGTCTTTTTACCAACACGCTCCAGTTGCTGGGAACCTTTTGCTTTGGGGTAAATTTAGTTTTTTTGAATGTAGAGAGTTTCAAACAGAAATTTTAAGTTGAAAATCTTGAAACCTCCTCATATTTTAATCCTCCGCAAAAAAAAAACTCAGGTTTCCACCAGGGGGCAGTAGAAGCCAACATGTCTTACAGGAGGACCAGAGAGGGAACAAATTTTTGAAAAAACCCACCGAGGGCTGTGTGAGTCAGAACCTGGGTCACGTCTTAAGGGGGACATTCATTTTCATTTTTTTAACCAGCAAAGATCCGGGGGCTGGATGTTTTTCCCTCCCGGTTTTTTTTTGTCTTTCCCCCAAGAGAGGTTTGTGTTCTCCCCAGGGTGTGGCTTTAGATGGTCCAGGGAAATCCCCAGCACGGCCAGGTTCTTCATCAGCTTCTTGATATCTTTGATGGTCTTTCAAAAGGGCCTGGACAGAAAGTTGAGCTCTTCACATTGCAAAGATCGACCCTTTTCATTTGGAGTAATTTAGATTATGCAAAAAAAAAATGATTTTTTTGGAAAAGAACTCAGTTAAATTCTGTCAGTGTGGATCGGACCCAACATTTCAACTGCTGGGATCCTTCAGCATCTTCTCAGTCTCTCCCTGAGGTGCTTTTAAAAGACCTGAGCTGCAGATCCTGTGATGATGTGAAGCTGATCAGCTTTGGATGGAATCAGAAGATCAAACTGATGCGTTTGTGCAGCAGAACGTCAGATGAGCCGTCTGCAGCAGAGAACGTCAGTGAAAGTGAACTTCCATTAACAGTAATTTGGTCCCTCTCCACAGCGCAGTGTGTTTATATGTGTGTGTGAGGTGTGTGTGTGTGTGTGTGTGTGTTATTAACAACCCTTGTTGTCCTCTAATGTGCAGGTAAGGACCCGGCTCGCTGCCAGCTTTAAACTGAGAGCGTTAATTGAGTCACATTTAGCTCAATTAAAGTGTTTTAGCTCACCAGAGTGTTTCAGAGGCTGATTTATTCACTGCTGATCCAGACTCAGGTTGGAGACGTTATCCAGCTGATGGAGACGCTCTAACACCAACAGCAGAGCAACAACACAGAGATTCAGACTTTACAGGTTTACCAGCAGGGATGTGGAGCTTTAAATGGCCCATATTGGTCTGTGGGTGGTTCTCCTCACACGTTCAAGGTCCTCAGAGGATGGATCCCACAGACTTTCACTGTGGGATCCATCAACATCTCCAAACTGAGTTTATGTTTTCCTCAGAGAGGAAACAGTTATCACATCCACCCATCCATACATCCATCAATCCATCCAGCAGTATCAGAAGATATACATCTCCCTTCCCAGCTCCTTCTTGAAGATCCCGAGATGTTTCAAGGCTAGAAGGACCAGAGAGCTTTGGTTCTGTCTCCTGGAAAGTCCCCTGAGGATCTCCAGAGATTGTCTTAGACTCAGATTGGTTTAATGTGTGATGAAACTAAACAGAATATTAATACATGGAGGTTGAAGGTTCTGAGCAGGAACTAGCGTGTGTGTGGTTTCTGGGCTAAAAGTCCAACTCCAGCAGGTCTTTGATCCAGCTGCACCACAAGCAGATACTGAAGACTTTCCTGCATCTGCCACACAGCTCTATAATGATCTCCTGCTGAGCTTTTAATGTGCATGAACCAATCAAACGGGCACAGTGGAGCGAGCCCGGACACATTCAGTGGATCATTTTCTCCTCATCAGAGCTTCAATAAACTGCTGTTTGTCTGATCGCTGCTGTGATGGAGCGCAGAGAGCAGCCTTAATACCAGAAACGCTGCAGAGATTAAAGCTTATGTTTCAGGGACAGAATACATCCACTCTTTGTTTTCCGGGTCAGTAATGAGCGGAGGTCCTGAGGGCTGCTGAGAAATCACCCTACAGAAATGTTGCTGTCCAGATATGGGAAATGATCAGTCAAGAGGTTAGCAATTAAAAAAGCGGCTAATTATCTGCATGAACTTACACTCGATAAGATTTACTGGACCAAGAAAAAACTAGAAACATTCCCAAATGCACAGAAAGGCATGAAACTTGAGACTGTTAAAATGAAGATCCTCTGGAGCAGACCTTTCATCTTCACCAAATCAAGCAGATCAGCAGTTTTTTAATTTAACTTTTAGCTGCAGAAATCATCCAGATGTTTCACTTGAGCAACGGTTCGTTTTTTTTTCTTCAAAGGACTAGACAGAAGAGCCGAATACAGCTGGAGATCCATCCCTGGTCCCAGAGGAGTCTGCTGGATCTTCTCCCAGCTCAGAGAACAAAACATCCAGACCTGCAGAAGGTTCTGGGATGGTTGGATCAGTAGGATCCGTGTGTCAGAAGATACAATTGGACAGACCACTGTCAGCAGGATGTTGGTCATGGCAGGAAGCAGAACTAGGTCCTGCAGAGAGGCACCGTGAAGGCATGTGGAGGTTTGGCTGGTTCTGGTTCTACAGGTGTTGGGACTGTGTGTTCTATAATGATGTGGTCAGGAAACAGGCTGATGAGGAAGTGTTACCTGATGATTTACTGTTCAATGTGCTTCAACAAGGATTTAGAGTTAGTTTAAATAAAGGTCAGTAAACAAAGAGCATGTTTCCACCTGGGATTTCCTCGTGATCCAGTTGATCTCAGATGATCTGAGATGAGCTTCGGAGCAGCAGAACACAAACATAATAAATAAGGAAATATGCTGGACTCTGATTGGTTCTTTCATTCTTTTAGTTTCTGCTTCTTGTCATTCATGTTTTATTATATTTTTACTTTAAGGTGCATTACGGATTAATGATCATTAAACCATAACCCTAATTAATGTTTCTTCCTCCTCCACGGCCTGAATCTCTGTAAGTATTGTTGTTTTTTAGGATAAAATGAACTGATTCATGTTCATAGTTCAATATTTTAAACTAAGTTCGCAGCTCCAATGGGAACTAGTTCTCGTTCTTTTATCATATTTTGTCTGAATAAAGTGAATAATATATATGATGTCATTCACAGATTATCATATCGATAAACAGCTGCTGTCATTAGTTTGTCAACAGAAAAGGCTAAATTTAGAGGTTTATACATGAGCTCGTTTTAAAACTTACCATCAAATCAGTTCAGATGCCACAAGTTTATTTAGCTCCCTTTAAACTTTTATTGGACCGTCAAAGTGGTCGTTTTAAATGATTTTTAGACAGCTTTTTATTTTCTCCTTGTTCCTTTAAACTTTCTCACTGTTTCTCATTTTTTCCACCATTTTGTATTTTCTAGTAAAAACACTTCTACTTGATTTGATGACGCTGTCCCCTCATCCTGAACTTTGCCTGCAGCTTTTTTTCTTTCTGTCTCTGTTTTTGTTGCCTTGCTGCTGTCCATCAGTCAGTTCATCAGTGCAGGGTGTTGCTGAAAAACAACGAAGGCAGCTTCGTAACTAAGAATGAAGCTGCATTAGAAGCTTATTTTTCTTTATTAATTTGTGCACAGATGAACTCAGAGGACCTTCTGGTCAAATGAATCCTGCCCACTTTTTCTATATCTGTGCTTTTTCTGTCCTGATCTGCAGCTTCTCTGATGGAAACCTTCCACATGGAGGCGCTCTGCTCTCCCTCTGTCAGAAACCAGAAAGTTTGCTGAAAACTGAATTTGTATTTTATTTTTAAGATTTTTTGGTGTTTGCTTGGTTCTGCAGCTGTTTTTTTTTTCTGGTACTCCAGGATTTCCATGATTACAGGAATGATTTCTGAAGGCAGCAAGGAGATTTTGCTTCAGTCCTGCTGTTTCCATCAGATTTCACCTCTTCTTCTCTGTTTCTCTGCTGAACACTGAAGTCATGCTTTCGGCCAATCACCTGCACCTCCACGGTAACTGTTTATGGAAATGGTTCATCGGAACGGGCCAAGTGTTTTCCATCAGCAGCTCTTTGCAGTAATAATCCAGCAGAGGAGAGGCTAATGGCCCCTTCTCCCTCCACCCTGCATTAACCAGTGAGAGGAGGGGGTCTAATTCACCTTAAATGTGCTGCAGGCTGGGAGCAGAGAATATCTCCATTAAAGGAAGATCACCCTCAGCTCAGCTACAAAAAACCTCCTCATGTACATTTAGTCTTTTACTAATTTAATTGGTAAATATTCAGTTTCATTTTGACCCGATTTCTTTGATAACACTTTAGATGTCATCAGTTTCAACATCAACCCAGTTTGCCAAAAACCTGCAGATCCAAATCAGTGTCAAATGAACATGAATAAAAACATAAAGAGCTGAGGAGCAAACAAAAACACAAATTGTTTGAAGCTATCTGTGGGCTGAATTCAGCTAAATCCTGAGTTATAATCTTTAACTGTAGCTCATACTCAAAGAAACCTAAAGATATGATAATAAACTTTCACTACCACTCTATTTTCTTAGAATATTTATTTCAACATAGATGTTTTAAAAAGATGAGTTTACCTTATGAGCAATGACAGTGATCAGGTGAAATGGGTCGCTGTAAAAAAATAAGAATCTTTATAGTTTAACTTTTTATTTCCTCAAATTTATCATTAAATTAGTATCATATAAAAAGATGATTAAATAATTCAATGACAATCATTTACAGTTTGTATTGTTGAGATGTTTGTTTATGTGTGTTCTCATACAAGTGTGTGCTTACAGAACCTTATTGACTTCCCTAAACTGTTCTGACCCGTTCTAACTACAACCTTCTGGGCATTTCACTGGGACAGAAAGTACACAGCTGTGAAGCAAGCGGGAAACGATCGTTTTCAAAATCTAAAGTTCTTTGCTGGTGTAAAACATTCTTAACCTTTGCAGATTACATGTTTTTAAAAATCGGTGTGAAATAATAAACCCTTCAAAGGTCATGATATTGTAGTAAGCTCTAAATAAAGTTTGTTTGTTTACCACCGAGTAATAATAGCAACACTAAGCACTGAAGGCCCTCGCACCTCAGCGCAATTCGGCCTATGCAGCGACCGCGGGAGCCTGGCATCGCCAGCTGCACGCCAGCAACAAGGCCGCCGTTCAATTCCAATTGTCGCCTCTAGGTGTCGCTGTGAGTGTCATGTCATGATCTTCACTCATGCAGAATTCTGGTCTGACGAGAAGTATTCAAAATTTGGGGGAAATCCGACCTTCCAGATGGAAGCTGCACTCACTTTTTTATTAGTTGGTGGGACTAAAGTGATGTCATCAATTGACTGTGACTTTTATGAAAAGTCACTGTGCCTCAAATAAAGTTAGACCCACTTTTTTGTATCGACCGACACTGTTTTAAGCAGATTTAAGTGTAGACGCCAGATACCCTTTTTCCAAAGAAAAAAAAAAAAAAAAGGATTTCTGTTCCCAGGGGGGGTGGCTTTGATGATGCAGGATATGACCCCCCCGGATTGTCGGGAAACCTAAAGGGTCCCCCCTCATCCCAATTTGGTGGATTTCCTTTTTTTGAGAAAGAAATTGCATTTTTTCATTTGGGCGCAAAAGCTTTTTCGTGCCCCCCCCCAGCCCCCAAACATGGCCGAAAATCACGATTTGATATTTTTTAACCCCCCCATGCCTTAACTGCATATTGACCAAATATGAAGCCGATAGCTCAAAATCCCTAGGAGGAGTTCGTTAAAGTTCGAAAACAATCAAGTCACATTCAGACCTAGATTAACTAATTGAAGGCATGGTTCAAAACCAGGTCCGCAACATGTTTGTAGAGGATGGGTGGGCCCCGTGTCGGGCCCGACAAATCAAACAACGTAACTTTCACGGGGTTTAAACGTCTCTTGTTTTTTCTTTTAAGATCTAAAACCCCAACAATATGCAAAAAAAACCCAAAATATTATGCCCCCCTTGAACCGCCACCTTTAAAGTGGTGGGGGGGTTTTAGTGATCAAATGATCCTAGAGACTATGTTGTCTGGGGTTAAAAATGCCCTGCAGATTTCTCGGGCAAAAAAAGGCTTAGGGGACGGGTCAGACAAAAAAACAGTTAAAAGAATCCTTTCATGCGACTAATATACCAAGGCACGTGACGTCGGGCCCCCCAAAAGGCCGGGGGAGCCGGGGGGCCCCCCTGGAACCCCCGGGGGCCCCTGGGGGGCGGGAACGCCGGAGAGCGCCTGATGGGCCGGGGGGGTTTCTCGCGGGACCCGGGGCCCGGGCGCCCGAACAGAAGCCCCCGGCCCCCCCCCGTGGGGGCCCACCACCCCGCGGGGGAAAACCCTGAGGGACCGGGGCAAAAAAGGATCGGGTTTGGCGGGAAGGCCGAGGGAACCCCGGCGGCCCCCATCCCCGGATGCTTAGGGTGGGGTTGGATGGATGTCCACCCTCGCCTGGGGGGAAAAGGGGCCTGAGCTTGGCGGGAGGGCGAGGGATACGATAGAAAAGGGGGCTCACCTCCACGCACAGGTAGGGTTTTGGAACCCCTCTCCTTGAGAGGGGGGGGACCTCTTCTGGGTTTTCTTGTTTTCCCCCAGCTCAAAACCGTTCTTGTTTTGGGGTTACCCCCCCCTGGTGAGAGGGTGCATCCCCGGCCCGGGG